>JAPYYV010019304.1:0-28364 GCA_030522625.1 Copidosoma aretas
CCCCCCCAAAGTATCGGAGGGGAGGCGAACTCTTGCGGATGAAAAATTCGGAGACGAGCAAGTGCACACATACGCGCGGACTTTTTTGTTTGTTTGTTATTTTTGGCGAGTTTTGTTTTTACTTCGGGGCAAAGTGGCATAGGGGCCCTGGTCGAAGCCATCGCCGATCTTTCGGAGAGGGAGTGTAAAGCGTGTATTTATTCATCGGGTGATTGCTGCTGAAATAAAGTGTACGGGGGATAACAGGTATACCTGAAAATTTTTGTTGTTCTCGAGGCTCGAGGACGACGAGCACTTTTTAATGTGATTTCATACGATCACTTACGTGGTGATTGTTGAAATTATTATTGCTATTGATACGCTCGTACGGTAGCTCGGCTGGTCATGGAGCCCGGACCCTCGATGTCGAGTAGTTCGAGAGCCCCCTTGCCTCGCCTAATCGACGAATAGTGCGCCAGACCGATATTTACCCCATACACACTATGGACATCCTGTACGTTTGCGAAATCATTTACGCGGGCCGAAAGAAAGGCGACTCCCTGCATCGACACGCCGCGGCGAAACAATCGCGATAGCATCGGGCGTGATAAAACGAGAAGAAACGAATAACACCACACCGGTTAATCTCTCAAGCGCCTCTGCGCGTGCAGTTTTTTAACTACCCGCGAGTATAGGTGTGTATTTTATATACGCCTCGAACCTATGTACGTACAACGAGGCGAACAATAATACCAACACACGCCCTTCCTTCCTCCCTGGGCCGTGAATTACACCACCAGCGGCGAAAGTATACCGCGTTACAACCGTGTAATACACACATTCGCACGCGTAGATGTATACCTTGAGAAGGGCGGGCGCGAGGCAAAATCGAATTCTTTCGGCCACCCCTCCGTTTTCCCCTCCCGTTCTTCAACTTTTTGTTTCCCCTTCTGGCATACAGTACAGTACAGTCAATACAGTGCACAATCCAATAAATCACGATCCAATTTTCGAGAGATATCAATCGGACCCCCGCTTTCTCCCTCTCTCTCTCTCTCTCTCGGTATCTCCATCCTTGTTTTCGCCACGCGAATTTCCGAATCTCCGACTCTCCTGCAGCATCTATACATACGCGAACAATAAATACAATAGCGCAACAAACTCGAAATTCACTTGCCATCGTCTCGGTATGGAAAAAAAACAGACCGTGTTATCCCAACACTTTGGCAGAGGAGGCACCTCCTCGCACACCTCCTCAATAACTGACGCGTGCTTATTATAGGTACCGCCGATGCATCGGGGCGCTCCGAGCACGTTTGCGCACTTTCTTTGGTACAATGTGTCCGAGTATAGGGGCATCTGGTTTTTTCTTTCTTTTTTTCCCACACAGAGCAAATAAATGAACAGGGTGTCCCTCCCCTTATTTTAGAGATGCTTATTTATAACGACTTTCACTGTGGAGCCAAAAGTAAGTTGAAATATGAAACTGATAAATCAATTTTTCGTTTGAAAAACAATTAATTCCAATTGTAGAACAGAGTTTCTGATGAATAAGTTGAGAATCGTGCAATGTTTCTCATTGACGCTCAAAATAACAATACTATGGAAGTAACTCAGAGAACTGAAAAAATAAAACAACGCCCATCACAGACAGGATACACTGCAATATCTATTGATTTAAAAAACGTGTATTTTTGCACAACACATTTTTCTCCAAAACATTATAATGCTCTGAACGATAAAAATAGTTGAAAATTGGCCGAAAATCATTCATGAGCTTTTACGCGTTTTAAAACAAATGTTATACTCCTGGTTAATGATGAATCTATAAGCTCTTGTGCGAAGCGTAACTTTTTAAATTCAGCCAATTTTAGAATCTTATTTATTTTTTTTCACGGAAAGATCGACGTGACTTTTTTAACGAAATTAGTTCGGCAATTAGAACACATAACGACTTTGATTTTGAATATCGCTGCAATAATCTTCAGAGACAGAAACATATTTGTCTAGGTATATAACATACGCACACACGCGCATGCATCGGCAACGCCCATCATCAGCGCGGCGTTCAAACTGTCGGCAGACAGACAGCAGTCGGTCGGTATTTAGACGCCGGTCTAATGTATCGGCCGACCCCGTAATTACGGCCCAAAATATGGGAGGCCCGGGCCTGCGCGTGTATACCTATATATCCAGGTACCATACCTACAACGTACATGCGAAGAACCGAGCGAAGAATGAGGAGCTGTGAGAGTGAGGAGGATGCACGAGGGGCAGACGCAAATGATACGATGCAGCTTTCGAGGTTCAAGAGGAGGATTTTTTTTCCGAACTAATAAATTCTGTTCCAAATGGGTAAATTGTCTTTGGCTTCTTTTTTCAGGCACGACTGCTCCGCAGGAGTGCTTTGTGTTTTTGCTAGGGCCAAAAATGTACTCAACCATCACGTATAAATCGTCCGTATTTGGCGTACAACAAATTTTGGACTTGCTATGACTAGGGTGGTCCGTAAAGTGCTCGCCATGTGCAATAATGTTAATGTATGCGGGCGTATGCACGAGGATATAATTACAAATGGATTATCATGAAAAATGGTACATTCAAATGGATTGGAATGTGGGTTTTGGCTTCTTTTTGACAGCGCAATCTGATGGTTTCAGCAACCTTTGGAAAATTATTAAAAATAAATTTCGAACAGAAAAGGATGTTCAAAAAGTCTCAAAAATAAGGTTACTTGCTGCAACTTGGAAAATACAAGTCCTGCATATTTGGCCCAAAAGAGAAAAAGATTGATCTTCAAACATGCACTTTTCAAAAACCATTTTCGTGCTGTAAAAAACCGAACACTTAGTTTCAGTTCAAAAGTATCAAGATGAATTAATAGAAAATATGCAACCTCAATTATTTATTGTATAATCATTTGAACACTCTCGTTTCGCTTTATTGTTTTCAACTGTACATGTTGATATGCCGAAACATTTTATGTAAACAGTTACACGAAACAAATGTTTTCAACACACCCACGCATACGTATACCCAAGCATGAAATAAAATAACGTCGAAAATGAGAGAAAAAAATTAGTCGAAAGGTGGGTGTGAGATGGAAGTTTCGAAAAAAGGAGGAGGAGAAGGATCGCCGGTAAAAAGGCAGGGCCGTTTTTCGTTGATGAATGAATATAGAATAAAGGCAGAGAGTCTCGGCCTATAGGCAGGCCAAACCCTATTTGGAGAGCGGAAAGAGATAATTCACGGGCCCGTGAGGATTATATATACTTTTCAATCACTTTGTCATTCATATATGCCTCTCGGTCTGCTCGCCCGCGTTACCAGCGCCTGTTGCATCACCGTATCATATATACGCGCGGCAGACGCTCGAGAATCATGAAACTAATTATCACGTCGTCCGCATCCTAAACTGGGCATTATAACAAGTCTCCCTCCTATCCCATTCCCCAGATGTTTTGTTTGTTTTTCGGCTTTTTTCGGTTCGCATCGATTAGAGGAGCGATCCTCTGCTTTTGATTTATAGCACTCGGCGCTAAACAGCCAGCTTCTATCCGTCAGCTAGTGTAAGGTTTCGAAAAAATGCTAATACATCCGGTTCAGAGTACTGTACACTTTTCCCGTTGCGACGACGTGGTTCTTCCCATGATACCAAATTCATCAGTTCCAACATATATTACATACGTGTATGATATCGCGACGATATATCGCGGAATTAATTCGCGATAAATAAAAGCACGCGTACCCGCACGCCGCATGGGAAGAAAAATTTTCCCCTAATTCGCGTCTTCCGGTTAAAAATCAATTAGGATTCACGCGTCGCTGCGCAAACGAGCGAGCGAGCGGGCGCGCACCTGCAGTTTTTAGTCTCGGGTTGGCATCGACTGCTGTACGTTGCGTGTACATGGGATAATTGTGGCTCTAAAAACAGGCCAATTAATTATACGTATACGGGAGAGGGAGGTACGAGGAAAAAAATTGTCAACGCGTATGTAGTGGAAGTCGCGCTTTTTTTATCATAACCAGACGTTTGTGAGAAAAAAAAGGGATTCTGACCTTATTTAACTTTGACGAGATCTTTTGATGCTTTTTTAATTGAAAGCGACAGAGCCAGAGCGCGCAGGCTCGGACTGATCCATCACGAAGGAAAACGGTTCGATATCGCACAAAGTACAAAAGAAGGAGAAAAAGCGAAAAGATGAATATCGTTAAATACGGTCTGGGTGTCACAGAGAGCGCGATGTTATTCGAGATACGCATCGTGGGCGAGAAAAAAAAAACGAGCGCACGGAAATCGGCTTTATTCATTATGATAGTTTTATTTAGTGCCCGAGAAAGGGAGAGAGACATCGCGAGCTTCTGACGAGTTGATTATGATATATACTGAAGTTATGTTATAAAACATACTATACGAGGCCAGAAGCGGAGTGGCAGTAGCTGAGCACTGTCGGATCGGGAATTATACCTGCAGCCCAAGAGCTTATCCTCTATGTATGTTTATATAAATACGATTATTCCAACGCGCGCGTGCTCGCAAGGATTTTGCCCGACTCTTAATTCCACGTAACACAGATGTTAATTTAATGGGGGATTTGGGCGATGAGAGCGAGCTGAGTTGCCGTTTTGATGAAAATTTTTATGAAAATATGCAGGTACTGCAATATTTTTTACTCAATCTTTTAATTATTTGGAAATTGAAATAGTTATAATTTTGATCAGCCACTATTATGATGATGATGATTATTATCATTATCATTATTATTATTATTATTATTATTATTATTTTAATTAAATTTATATCATTATATTGTTGCTATTGTTGGTCAATGGTACTATTAATAGTAGTTTTCGTGCACAGCAAGCCCTCAAAAATGTCCGAGGTAGGAAAAATAACTTATTTATCCATAATAAAAAAATTTTTTTCAATCTCATTAAGATAGTAAACCATCAAACTTATATACAAAGATGATTTCTTGTTGAAATATAATCAAACAATGGAAAATTAACACTGTATTATAAAGTTATACATGAGATGTGAATTAATGTATAATGGTGTTATGATTCTTTCAAATAAATAAAATAAAATTAAAAAATTAAGTGACAGCAGTATTTTCTTACAATCGTACTATCATTGAGAAATTTCATGATAAACGTTTTTAAAATTACTGTTATTTTCACAAGTTTACTCTTTTGAAAATATTAAGTTGGTACTTATCAACCTGCGAAGCACGCAGGGGCGGAGCCATCTAGTTTCAACAAAATTAGAAAATCGGGGAAATTGCAGGAATACGAGGAAAACGGACAGAACAAAAAATATAGATTGACATTTTTATCAATATGCATTTATCAAAAACCTAAGGAAATAGACCATCCACCTTAATCGACATTAAATATTTTTCTTTTCCACGCTTCTGTACGAAATACAATTAAATCTAAGTTTCGGCTGATGTTACACACAAATCTAAATATTTTAAGTTAACTTAATCAACAGAGGTTTAAACAAAAGCAAAGAAAAATATACAAGTATTTGTTTTAAACAAGCAAAAGACCCGAGTACACCGTTATACCATTCAAATCAAATTTTGATATTAGTCGGATAGAATAAGATTTTTCGAAAGTGAAACTGATAAATTGGGTTTAAAGATTTTTTTCGATAGATACTAGCGTCAGAAATAACATCCTAATTTTAAAGGCCAATCCAAGTTCAGTCAGGCGGTCAAAAAAAATGGCAAACATCGTAAAAGTCGGTTTTTTTGCGCGAAAAGCGTTTCAATTTTTTCAGTTTTTTTGAGCCCCGATTGGTTCACTAGTATTCGAATAAATTGCAAAATTCCGCGTTTTTTGGTCATTTTTTGAAAATTGTATAACTCGCGTTTTATTCGATATTGAAACTTGAAATATTGATAGAATGTGGGTTTTACAGGCCTGTGGGCTATGCATACCAAATGTCAACAAGATCGATCACAAACATTTTGAGAAACTTTGAACGAACTGAAAAAATATTTCTTAAGATCCTTCGGAAAAATGGCCATAGAAAAATTTTGGGCCATCTTTGACCAATTTTTTAAAAGCGCATCTGTTTTCGAGAGATGCCTTACAACATTCTTAGATGCTGTCGTATTTGACCTAGTGGGAGTATGCGAAAAACTGAATGCAAAAAACCGCACTCTTGCGCTCCGGCCAGCGGCTCGGTTGGCCGCTATATGCTCAATTCCGCACATAGTGGCTCTGAACTTTTCGAGTGCTGTTCTACCGACATGTACTACATAATTTCAGTTGTCCTTTGCTTCTTATCATTTGCTTATGATGAATTTGATTGAAACGTTCAGTTAACAAACACATAAGAGCATTTGAAGAGTGCGAAGCCGCTCTGTGGAGAATTGGGCACTTAGCGGCCAACTGAGCCGCCGTCGGAGCGCCAGAGCGCGGTTTTTTGCTATCAATTTTTTCCATACTTCCACTCGGTCCAATAAAACGGCATTTAAGGATGTTGTGGAGCAACTTTTAAAGAACAAAAGCGCTTTTGAAAAATTGGTCAAACACGCACCAAACTTTTTTATGGACATTTTTCTTTCTTCTGGCCAAAGCATCTTTTTTCAGTTTTTTCAAAGTTTCTCAAAAATTTTAATATTGATCTTGCTGAAATTTGGTATGTATATTGAGCCCTATCAAACTCACATTCTATTGATATTTCAACTTTTAATATTCAATCAAACGTGAGTTATGTAGTTTTCGAAAAACGGCCAAAAAACGCGGCATTTTGCAATTTATTCTACTGAACCTATCGGGGCTCGAAAAAACTATTTCAATGTGTCGATTTATTGCGCATCTCTTTCTTTTTTTGACTTTTTTTCGTATCTCTTACACTTTTTGCGCAAAACGCAAAAAACCGATTTTTACGATTTTTGACACTTTTTTTTGACTGCCTGACTGACCTCGGATTGGCCTTTAAACTTAGGATGTGTTTTCTGACACTATTTACTACCCAAATGCATCCCCAAATATTGTATATAATCGTCGAACGGTATAGAATTAAGCATTCTCGTTTGATCTGTCACGTCTATGCACTTCATCAAGTACTTAAAACTTACTGTAATGCCATGCAAGACATGTCGCATGTAGGCAAAGTAAAAGCACTGCCCGGTGTTCGTCTCTATGTAGTCGATGCTTAGGTGCTTGAATAAATAGGGAATATAAGAGTATTCGATTGAGACCAGATCTATGTCTCTGACTATGTCTTCACTCATCCAATCTAACTCCATAACACTGACCTGAGTGCGGTCGCATCTAGCTTCTAACCCAGGGCAACCAAGATACACAATTAGTATGCCGCCATAGCGCATGTTGGTAATCTTGAACACTTTGTGATTATTTTTCAGCCAGACCGTCGTGCTAATCATTAATCGACCACTATATCCGCTGTACTGTACACATTGGACCACTTCCTCTTGATATCTGAACCAGTATGTTGGAGGTATCTTCGTAACTTACGACGCTGACGTTCATCAGGGCGTTATGATCAGATGTACGCTCGATAGAAGCGAAATATCCACCTCTCTCGAAATAATATTTACTTGGTGCCACCGAAAACGTGCCCTGTGAATTATTTGAGGGAAAGGCGATGGGCTCCCCTATTTGCTTACCTGAAAATAATCGAAAAATGACATTGTGATTCAAAGTGTTATTTGTGGATGTGACACATTACTCAGTCAAAAATTTATAGCTATAATTATAGGTCATTATAGCTATAAAAATATTTATAGCTATAAATTTTTGACTGAGTAGCGAACTTGCATGCAGCAGAATTCAGTCGACTGATACTTTCTATTACCAGAGTAATCTCAATATATTTAATTAAATATACATATATATATTGTAATATCAATAAATAACGAGTAGATAAATCAATAAAATATCATCTGAGCGCATTGATCAAGCTTCCACTCAAATCGATATCACGTGATTATGACGTCAGAACTTCTGATTTTTTAGAGGTATATCGCCTTGTAGTGTAGGAGCCAAGTTGGGTTGCCGTGGCCTTTTCAATTAAAATGGTATCATCCAAGTTTTTGTCATGTATTTTTTCGAAATAGTGTGCGGAAAATAGACGTTTTTCACACTGTTTATAGTATGGAAAATCGATTTTCCCGCATAGTGTGCAGGATAGGTGTGTGGCATTATAGATCTATGCCGCTCACCAAATTTTTTTTTCACAACACTATGAATATTTTCTTAATAAATCAGTACAACACTATTTTGAGTAGCTTTTTGGATCTTGTATAATAATCTGATATATACCCGATCAGAAATCGTACATTGGCTTCA
Source organism: Copidosoma aretas (assembly GCA_030522625.1). Classification (NCBI taxonomy): domain Eukaryota; kingdom Metazoa; phylum Arthropoda; class Insecta; order Hymenoptera; family Encyrtidae; genus Copidosoma; species Copidosoma aretas. Next base: position 8,308 of record JAPYYV010019304.1, read on the forward strand.
ACGGGGGCCTAGCTAGGCACAGTAGATGCACATGGGGGGCGAATCCTATTTTTCCTACCTCGGGCACTTTTGCAATCCTGGTACACCGTCGGTAGAAAAAACAGCGTTTGCCACTCATGTGCATCCTACCAGGGTTAGGGTCCCAACGGTCCTTCGGGCGTTGCTTCTCAAGTGCCCTCAAGCACAGGGACCGCCCTGAAGAGATGCACATTTTGACGAAAACTACTATTTCCTACCGAGGGCGCGGCGTACCAGGGTTGCAAAAGTGCCCGAGGTAGGAAAATATACTATTTCCGCACTTGTTACGTAAGTAACTATTACCTGCTGAACACGATTTTTGATGGTGGATTGCCGTAAAATTTGCACATCAATAGTTATTTACAATTTTTATAAATAAAAAAAAAAATTCTTTTTTGGTGAAATAAAAACGTTTTCTTATCTTTGGTTTGTTTACAGTAAATATTATCTCTTAAATTTTTTTTGCATGCCATAGTTTTCAAATAAAAAATTTTCAAAGTTTGAAGAATCATAATTAAGCGTTTTTTAAACCACATGTGGCTCTATTCTTTATGCACTATTCATTTTCATCTACACAGGGCTCTGATATTGGTACCATTTTCCCGGTAGCATTTTAATTGAAAAGGCCACGGGAATCCACCTGGCTGGCTGGCTCCCACACTATTACTGTTGCGTGACGTAAAACATTGAGTTAAGACATCATTTTAACATGTTTGAATACGCTTTGTCCGAAACCTAAAGCGACTGTCAGAGCAAGTTGCTGAACTTATAATTTATTTGATTGTAAATGATCCTAATTCTTCAAGGAACGTCAGGAAACTTATCAAAAGTATTTTAGACATCTTATGAGGTTATATTACGACCAATTAGTTGTATTTACATAACTATCATATGGTGATTTGTGGTGTTAAATATAGTAATGTAAGTTCGGATTTTTGCTCACCTTTAAAAACCGAAAAAGCCCTATAGAATGTTGTGAAGTTCTGACGTTATATCACGTGATGTCGCGATATATCGGTTTAAACATAATTCGAAATTTCAATTAATTATTATAAATTTATCACTCCACATAAATAAAAACTTGTTATGCGTATATACGCGAATTTACAATTGAAAAAAAAGAAAAGAAAATTAGAAAACATACGAATTCTCTGTTTACATACGAAACGCTACAATATTAATTAATTAATACCTTCATCGTCAAATCGGAGAATGCAGGGGTTATGCTGTATGCCGCACTTCGTCTTGCTTTTTACGTATACTCGCAGGAAGCTGTCGTAGTAAACAACGAGTTGGAAGCTGGAATCGAGGTTGGGATCCCGTAACGTGACATCTTGATCAGAGGACTGATGGTCGAGTTGAAAGTGTAGATGGGTGACGTTGCAGATCTTCATGTCAACGATACTGACATGTTTGTCCTTGTATGTTTTGGGAGACTGTATGTTATCGTCACCTGCGTGAAAGGAGGACCACTCAAGTATGATCTTGTTCTTAACATACATTTTATTGATGTACATATCGTGCAGATATAAAATATGAGTTGCAGGCACTACAAGCTTTACGTTGCATTGCCTTTTTAATACGAAGAAATCGAAATTTATTTGCTTGATCAGGCAGTGGGCTTCATATCGCATGTTCTGCGACGGTACAGGGGATGGCCTTGATCTTACTGTATTGCAGATCACATATATAAGACTTCTATCGTTACTTGAAAACACTTTTTCATAATTGAATGTTAAATTCTCGGCATATTCGTGAGATATATTCTGCTCCGTAAGATAATCCTGCGCAGCAGTGCATAGCAGCAGACTCAAGGCAGCAAGGATTTTGATAAAAGAAAGCATTTTTTCTTTGACAACTTGGTCCTCGATTCCTGGCCTGAAAAAGTAAGTGAATAAAAATATCAAACTAGTGCACCTTGAGAGCGTACAAAAATGCACATGACCTCATTGAGTTGTATACGGGGAGACTGGGTAATTGGCCCCATGCAGCTCGGTGGAGGGGAGGGCTGGTGCCACTTGTTCATTTTAACACACGTTCTTATGGAAAACAGGGGGTAAAACTTTCAGTGACGGCCACTGCGACTATTTTCTTCCATAAGATATAACACGGGCTCTGGGGGCAAAATGAGGGCAGCACTAGTTCTGCACTGGGCGAATACGGTTGTGCCAAAGGACGGTTGTAACAGTCATGGTACTAGCGAAACGATAACAAAGACCTGAGGGAAACAAGAAAAGAGAGGACAAGCATCCTTGTCTGAGTATTTGTCACTGTATTTCGTCAACAATCGCGCGATATTAAAGCCAGCAGAAACATACATCACTTTTTTTTCTTTTTCATCATTGCCCTGAGGCTCAGACATGGCTTTTTTAACACAAGCATGGTGTTTTTAAGCCATTGGGAAAGGAAGAAGGATGAGATAGGGTAGGGGGTTCTTACGACTAATCGGTGCATTGCCTGCGAATCCTGGCTGGGTGTTTACGTATAAACATCAGAACTAACTCCTGCACACCTCCCGTTCACGTTGTCCGTAACGTAAGAGAAACAGTTAATCGATCCCCGAAGAAAAACAGCGGAAGCGAACATCCAGGCAAACGGCGAGACTCGAACTGTTCGTTTTTTACTATAAGACACTCACAATAACATGCAAATATAAGTGTTTGATTAACTTTTTTCCATGATTATGCTGTAAAAACGGTCACTATTACTATAAATGCTAAATATGCAATTTAAGAGACCTATCTTTGTTGCGTAAATGTCAAATTTTTTCGGAAGAAGATTAAGGTCAGATATAACTTACAATAAGAGTGATATTAAACGGATGTTCACTTCACCGTACACAGCACCTTTCGTCTGGCTAACTAGCATACTTACAAAGTTATGGGCTTTCAAGTGAAAATTGGCCCAACCGTACCCAGTCTCCCCCTGTAGCCAGACAAAATAGTATCATTAAATACATTTTTTGTTAATTTCACAATAACTACAGCGAGACTACAGTTACTCAGCTAGAATAAAACATGAGATTGATAAATGATAAATGTGGCTATCTCGGAATATCTAAGGTGACTGTAGGTTGGAGCCTGAAAAAGGTGCAAGTTCAATGTTTGATATAATAAATGATGATAGTACATTTGCACAGGACATATAATATGTCACTGAAAATCAATTCTTAAAAACTTTAGGTGGCTTATAAAAAAACCGACAAGACGCTATGCACTACGATTTCAGATCAACCTACTGTTAAAAAACAACGATAGAAAAAATTTGTTGAACAAATATTGATGTCTTGCTGTTGTGGTGGTGCAATGTCACCAAAATTCAATTGTAAAGCTTTATCATCTTTATAATTATATTTTTATATCTTGTTCCCGTATACGGTTCAAAACTCGATAGTAAAATTTTTTGTCATAATTTGTTGAGATTTAGACCCAGTATTTGATCATTACGATTCTCCAGACGCGTGTTTATATACTAAATCACATCTCATCAAAGACGGTTAAGCTTCCCAATTTATTTGATCATAAATATCCCATCTAAAAATACCTTAATTTTCGTATTCATCGAACATACTTAACGGCTTCTATTTGGTCGTGAATATGTTCGAGTACTTAAACCAATTAGTCACGCTGGGAAGGTTGATATTTTATAAAAAAAATTAGATATTATTACTACACATAAATAAATTCGGCAGTTGTTGACCACAGTATACTGTAACAAAACTGCACGAAATACTTCAAACGCATGTATAGTAATTGTAGTGAAAAGTTTTGAAATTTACAAAACAATACTTTTATTGTTTAAAATTCACAATAAAAAATATTAAATTAAAAAATTCTTTTATAATTTAATAAACTTTTTATTAAAATTACTACGTGCGTTTTAAATTTTTCGTACTTTTTTTACAGTGTTAAGTTTAAATTAAGCCTGCAGTTACATGATGCAGGATAGAGTGTGCAAGATAGAATAATTATTGTCCCCGTAAGCTGCCGTGTTAAGGTGGCTCATCACTCCTATATAGCACATATTTTGAATATTTTATAATAAATTTTTATTGAAAGTGATGAGAAGTGTCATTTAACCTGACAATAATATAGCTAGTGCTAAATATCGCTTTTCCGTACTGTTTTAACCAAAAAAATGCTAAAACTTGCTAATTATCAATAATCTTGAGCGTTGTTCATTTATTAATTATATATGACGATTCTCTGAAGGAAGACTCGTTTTAATCAGTCTCCAGCGAGCAAGGTGAAAAACTTCTATCGAGGTAAGTCGGTAAAGTAGACTATATGCATGCCCTTAAGTATATTGTGCTGCGGAATACGTCTATCCTGCAGCGCGATAGACTCAACACGGCAACTTATGGGGACAATTCTATTCTGCACGCTCTATTACGCATCCACGTGACTGCAGCCTAAAAGAGTACCATTATTTACGGTAATCAGCTACTGAATCTTAGCGAGAACCACACCGCATTTTTTTATGTGCCAGACTTCAAGGAAACACTGAGCTGAGAAACCACAACTTCAAAGTTAGTAGCCATCCACTGACGAATTTATTTCTGTGTATTAGATGATCGATTTAAATTAATGACCTCCATTAAGCACATTCCCAGTAAGGTAGTGCGTAGGTATGTACATACGTGTATATATATGTATGGATGATTTCACAAAAGCTCGAATACTTTATTCAATAAAATGTGATTTTCCAAACTTAGTGTTTACAATTTTCCATTCTTGTTTCTGTGTCACGTGAGGTCCCAAATAGCTCGAAACTTTTGGGCCCGGCTCGATTATCATTTTTCAAAAACACCTGTTAATTTCAATGGTATATTAAAAAAACTTAAAAAGCTTAAAGGTAATGACAAGTCTGTTATTACCGTACATGTACTTTTTTGGCGAGTATGAAGCCCCAAATGCGAGTTTTAAAGTGAAATTTAGTCTGGTACACATGCACTGAGCGCCCGATTTCTTACAACCAAAGAAAATTTCTTCACCCTCGTTCCGTTAAATATTTTCTTCAAATTAAAAAAATTTAAGTTGATTGGAATAATTTAATAATAAGAAATATTTTTTCATACAAATAAATTTTGTTTTAATTGAAATAAAATATTTAACGGAACGAGGGTGAAAAATTTTCTTTGATTGTAAGAAATCGGGCGCTCAGTGTGCACAACAGAAGCCTTCGTACACTACAGTCAACTAGCTGACAATTTCATCCACCTCCGAGATTAGGTGCGTTATGGTAATGACTGTTTATTTTAGTCAGCAAAACTGTCTATATTCACGATGCCACCCCTAGTCGCCGCATTCGAACTTCTAATTGAATAATATTCGTCGATATCACGGTCGTACACACGTGTGTACTGCCGTGGTCGATATGCTTGTTCGCTCTACTATACAAAATGGTCTAATCCAAATGTCAAGGATTTGAACACTTGGTTCAATTGTCTCGCGCTATTCAAAAGCGTCAAAACTAGGCTTCACGATTAGAACGCCTCGTGCACTTTCAAAATTTTTTTTTATCGTCTCTACTAGAAAGGGTGCTAGAATGTTCAGATTTTTGAAAATACACTTAAAATAATTAAATATACACTTCATAGATAGTATAAGCCGCTAACAATAAAGATTGTATATGCTTCGCGTTACGGTAATGACATTTTGGTTTTTTTTTCCATCTCACAGCAAAGCAAAAAAATATTCGACTTGGAAAAAATACATCTAGCGAAATTTAGTTTATAACATTTACAAAAAGTTCCTACTCAAAATAATCAAATGCCTTGTTTCTAACCACAGACTTCATGAACTATACGAATTTTTGTGAAAACATCCATATATTACTAATTTTTTTAATAGTCGTTAGTCATAGTCATTAATTAAGACAAAGAAATACTAAAAATATATTAAACGATACCTATTTAAAAACGTTAAACAAGACAAAGAAATGATTGACATCTAATTTCCTAACGAGTTTTAGTCTGACTATATAATTCAAAATGAGGCAAAGTTCTTGCCACGAATCTCATGAAAAATTGGTTCATAAAGTACATAAAGTTGTAGGAATTTAGTATTTATTTTATCAACGATATAAAGACAAAACGTATTACAATAATTTATCATATAAGTTTCTATTACACTCATGTCGATTTTTGACTCAAAACATTAATGACAAAAAATTATACATTTGTTTCTAAAACCAATAAATAAATAGAAAATAAAAACATGTTTTGTGAAATATCGTAGCCTGAAACTGACGAAATATTTTTATTTTATTGACATAAAAACAATACTGCACAAGAAATTTTCTCTCTTAATAACATGTACAGAATATATATTTATAATTAGTGGCAAGAGGGTAGCGAGGGTACCTATACAACCTTTAGAATCGACACTCGATATTCCATAATCAAGCATATATTTGAAGGCATACAAAAAAATTATAAAAACCTTCATATACACACCTTGAAATACCTATATAAGTACTGGATCTACAAGTCAAGTTTTCGAATAAGCTATTTTTGATTCTTCTTTTCAAGTACTTTTCAATACTACTATGAAATATGTCAAGTATATAATATAATGTGATGATACGTTTTTATTCAAATCCAAGACACCGTTTTTCGTGAGTAATTACATTATAAGTGAACCGCGTAGATATGGGTAATTCTCCCGTAACTGGCTCCTATCAACTTTAAAATTTTTTGAAACTAATGTTGGTTGGACAGATTTTTCAATAAGGATATTACTGACATTACCCGACGATTAAATATATTGTACTCAATACTTCTGCGGTTACGATCAGAATCATGTTGTGGAACTTGTGGAGAAATTAAATTAGTATTTTATGCCTTAAAAATGTGGATGGTTGGAGTCATATATTGTTTTGAAATATAAGATATAATGTTATGCAAGCAGGAAGCATCGAATATGAATCTGATTTCGAAATTCGAGAAATGCTGTTTCTTTTTTCCCCAATATCGTCTTTTGCACAAAAATTTTTAAATTGCAATCACGTTTATTATAGAAAATCAGATTGTTATGTTCAAAATCTCGTGATGACACTATAAATGCAGAGTTCACATTTTCAAGAGAATTCTAATAAGCGATTTTTCTACGTTGTAAGAAAAACAACATTTAGCAATGTTGATACCACTTTATGTACGATATTAGCGAGATTCCTGTTCTGATTGTTCATGATTTTAGGATTATACGTATAACAGGTATTTACAATTTAATGTTTGATGAGTTTTGCAAAAATGAAGAATTAAAGATATTTAATAGAACAATGAGTGATATGCTAAGGATAAAGAATACAGAAAAAAGTTGGATAACTTTTCATAGGTATTTACCTTGTGCTTGACAATCGTGGACTCCCTGCATGCATACAAATTTTTGGCCGTCTTTTATAATATCGATATTAGTATAGATATGACGAGTAGCCGCAAAACCACGTAGCTCGATACCTTAAGCCGTTGTTGAGGTGTGGTAGGCTCATACAATTTTCCCCACTAAAAAATTTTTCCGTCAGTCTGTATTGGCCTCGTGCGCAATTCTGAAACAGCGCCACCAGACGAGCAATTTGAGAACGTTTGGTCTAGAATGGAAAAGGACAACAGTATGAAATGATAGATATAAGTTAATGTTTAGACCAAAACAAGTCCAACATACATCTATCATTTCATACTGTTGTCCTTTTCCATTCTAGGCCAAACGTTCTCAAGTCCCTCGACTGGCGACGCTGTTTCAGAATTGCGCTCGATGCCAATATGTAGTGGTAGTGGGTAAGCTTTTTAGGTGTGTATTTATCGACTGAGTTGCGTTCCACAGAGACATGTTACCTTGATCGTTTTTTTTTTTTTTTTTTTTTTTTTTTTTTTTTTTTTTTTTTTTTTTTTTTTTTTTTTTCTTGTATTTATTTTTTTATACAAAATGACGTTTCATTTTTTTTTTTTTTTTTATTAACTTCTTTTTTTTTCTGTCGCTTCTGATTTTTATATTGATGACACAAACCCAAACCAGCATGAAATACGATAAATTTAAGTAAATTTATCTCACTTATTTAGACACCCATCCAATGGATGAATCAACAGTGACAAAAGCTTACCACATCATATTTATATTCCCTCGTCTCTTACCTCCGAATACTATATGCATAGTACCAGTGTTTATAGTTGCGTCTACGTAATATATGAAATAGGGTTGTGATAAGTATCCTATATGGTAGTGCAGTACGCATAGCTCTCATCTGACACGTTTTCCATCCTCGTCGAATAAGTGCCAATGGTATGGGTAAAATAATTAAACACAAATTCACGATATCCACTTACAATATGTGGCTACGCGAATTCTGTTTTTGCCACGGTCGAGCATACATGAATCCTTTCACAAAAACTGCGCTATTTCATGAAGACTATGTTTATAAAAAACGCATTTTACTATTTTGTGTCAAAACTTTTTTAAGACGGTGTAAACTAATTTTATCCAGATAGCCAATTCAAAGTCAAGTCGAAAAAGCATTTGCCGTGGCTATACGATAGAAAAACAGGCCAAAATGTCAAGACTGCAACACGAAGAATTTAAAATTTTCATTTTTAGCGGCTTATACTGTTTACGTGTTAACTTTTTAATCTTTTTAAACTGTATTTTACAAAAATCTTAACCCAACTTTACAGACTTGTCATTACCGTAATGCTTTTTAGAAGTTTATAAAAAATTCTATTTTATATTTCAAAACAATATATCCTACAATCCACATTTTCAAGAATTAAAATGCTAATTTAATTACTCCACGACTTCCACAACATGATTCTGATCGTAACCGCAGAAGTACTGAGTACAATGGATTTAATCGTCGGGTAATGACAGAAATATCCTCATTGAAAAATTTGTACAACCAACATTAGTTTCAAAAAATTTTAAAGTTGATAGGAGCCAGTTACGGGAGAATAACCCATATATAATACGCGGTTCACTTTTAATGTAACTACTCACGAAAACGGTGTCTTAGATTTGAATGAAAACGTATCATCACACTATATTATATACTTGACATATTTCCTAGCAGTATTGAAAAGTACTTGAAAAGAAGAATCAAAAACCGCTTATTCAAAAACTTGACTTGTAGATGCAGTACTTATATAGGTATTTCAAGGTGTGTATATGAAGGTTTTTATAATTTTTTTGTATGCCTTCAAATATATGCTTGATTATGGAAAATCGAGTGTTAATTCTAATGGTTGTATAGGTACCCTCGCTACCCTCTTGCCACTAATTATAAATATATATTCTGTACATGTTATTAAGAGAGAAGATTTCTTGTGCAGTATTGTTTTTAGGTCAATAAAATAAAAATATCTAGTCAGTTTCACGCTACAATATTTCACAAAACATGTTTTTATTTTCTATTTATTACGTTGATAAAATAAATACTTAATTCCTACAACCTTATGTACTTTATGAACCAATTTTTCATGAAATTCGTGGCAAGAACTTTACCTCATTTTGAATTATATAGTCAGACTAAAAATCGTTAGGAAATTAGCTGTCAATCATTTCTTTGTCTTGTTTAACGTTTTTAAATAGGTATTGTTTAATCTATTTTTAGTATTTTTCTGTCTTAATTAATGACCATAACTAACGACTATTAATAAAATGGGTAATATATGGGTGTTTTCACAAAAACTTGAATAGTTTATGAAGTCTATGGTTCAAAATAAGGCACTCGATTATTTTGAGTTTAATCTTTTTTTAAATGTTATAAACTAAATTTATCTGGATTCATTTTTTTTCAAGACGAAATATTTTTTGCTTTGCTGTGAGATGGAAAAAAATAGGCCAAAATATTATTACCGCAACGCGAAGCATATAAAATTTTAATTTTTAGCGGCGTATACTGCCTATTTGTTACATTTTTAATTTTTCCAAGATGGATTTTCCAAAAATCTGAAACTTTTAGCACCCGTCCTTAAAGTTGAGGACGATGAAAATTTTTTTTGAAGGTGTACAGTCCATTCTAATCGTGAAGCCTAGTTTTTCAGTTTTGCACGAGACAAATGATTTAGTGTGGCCAAGTAGTCCTTTCTATGACTTTTGGATTTTACCATTTTGTACAGTAGAGCGAACAAGCACATCGACCAGTTCTGCTGACTACAATAAGGGACCATTACCGTAATGCGCCTACTTTTTAAGGTATTTTAAATTATTGATTAGATGACTATAATGTACGAAAGCCTCTGGTGTGCATACGTACCCAACTAAATTTCGTTGAAAAATTCCTATTTGGGACTTCAGAATTGTCAAAAATTACCATTATGACCTGTCGATACCGTAATGTCCCGTTTTTCGTAAAATCACCCATGAATACTTACCGGCTATGTGGGGATGTTAATGTTGGGGATAATAATGAAGCATGATAAGATTATTATATTACTCGTGGCACGCATGACGTACATCGGGATAGGTATTGACCGATTGATTACATAATTATTAGGGCCGTTATTCCGTCTAAGGCCATCATTTGCTGTAGTAATTTGAGTTAACAAACTCTAAAAGTTTTTCAATACAGGGGCTCACTAGTCTGGTGGCAGCTCGGGTCAAACATTACACGCCATAAACATTTGGACTTACAAGGAAATTTTTTTTTTCCCTCCAATCATTAGTTTCAATCAACTTCAGCAATCGACACCCAAAATCCAATGGTATTTTGTGGTTCTTAACATTCATAACTGGAACTAATTAAATTTATTGTTTGAATTATTTTTTTAATGACCTCCCGTCCCTCGAGTTATAGGTTTGGATTCCTGAAATATTACTTGGCGATTTTTCGAGAGTACAGTACAAATTTCAATGATGTAACTCTGAGCCGTGCTACCGTTATGTATTAATAAAAATAATTACAATGAAGCAGTCGTCAACTTGATTTTGAAATTCGAGTTTCGAAATGAAAAAAGAGCGTACGAAAAAATATCACGTTCAAAGTATATTTTTCGTGCTTCGCTGCAGAAAAATGTAATTTTTTCCCCGGATTTCCTTACGTATACCCGCATTCCTCCTACACACCTCTACAATGCAGCCCAGGGATGGAGTGTGTTCCTATCCCAAGCTCAAACGTGTACTTTTCTCACGCGCATTCGTTAATCGTCCACCGGACCGAACGACCGACGAATTTAACACACACCGCGCAATCGCGACGTCGAATCTCCTCGGGCGCTCCGCTGCGGAGGAAGGAGTGGAAAAAAACAAAAAAAAGCCGTGGGATATTCTTGCTCGCGCGCCAATTCGATTGATAGCCGATTAACTCGATCGTCGGACGAAGCGAGTGATGCCCGAGCAGCGAGCGAACGAGCGCATCGACAACCGACGACGCACTCGTGCCCCCACAGCTGTTTCGGAAAAAAAGGGGTGATGCATGGCCGGCCTTCCTCGGCTCGATCAATTTGCATCTTTCGTCCGCGGCTCGTATCACGGCGACGGGGACAGTCTACGGGTGAGCAGAATAGATGAGACATGGGCTCGCTTTGATGCTGCACAATAGGAACGCGGCATCATCGCGCGCGTGGATTGGCCACCTGCATCAGAGACGTCACCGGCTCCGACACTCGTCGTCGTCGCTCGTTCGGTATAACATCCATCGAGACGAATTAATCACAGAGACGCGTGAAATCGGCATGAAAAAACCGTCGGGGATTTCCCTGGAAGAACGAAAAAAAAAGATCCAAGCGTATCTATATCAAGTACACGCGAGCAACGGACAATAAAATCCAAGCCGTGCACTGTGGTATGGTTTTACAAGCCGCGTCTCCCCCGGTGAGGACGATAAAGAGCGAGAAAAGCTCGCGACAGGGTGTATATAGGAACAAAAATCGCGACAGCGTCTCGCAACCATATATACGTACGAATGCCCGGAGAGCGAGGACAATCTGATAGAGAGAGAGAGAGGGGGGGGGAGGCTAACAAATGACACTGTCGAACTCGAGGCCCCTCCGCGGTCCGCGTTATCGCCTCCCCGCATCTCCTCCGTACTCACCTACGCGACTCCTCGAGCGTAAAAAATTAACGACCGAAGCTCCTCGAAACTCCCGCCCCCTCGGCTCGCGGGCGCACCACGCTGCGCGCCCATCAATATGCCCCGAAAATCGTGCACGCGGGCGTATATACTTACGCGCTTATTAATGCGCGCCCGGCACCCGAGCGCGCGTCCTAATAACCCGGGGGGGGGGGGGGGACAAATACTCGGCGATTCGTCCGCGTGGGGGCGCGCGCGCGCGCGACTGCCTTTGGAAACAACGCGATCGAGCGTGCGCAGGAAATATGCGCCTCGCTCATTTGCCACGCGCGAAAGGTGGCAATTGAGCGAGCCCGCGCGTGTATTAATACAAGTACGTCTCAATCCGAGCGTCCTCCCTTTTTTCTCCCGACCTCTGTATCGTCGGCGGTGCTCGCGGGTTGCGGGCGCGGGAGCCGACGAGCGAGATAGCGGATCGGCCGATCGGCGATTGGGACGGTCGCTCGCGCAGTGATGGATCAGTTTTCTCTCCTTCGCGGGCGCGAGATTGGGATCGTTATGGGCGAGGGAGGCGAATCCTTTTCGCCACTGATTGACGCTTGTGCATAGTATACTGGTAAACGTAGGGCGTATATTATATTGGTAATCTTAAGAACGATGGACAATAGCGATGATAAAAACACACCCGGCCGTATCGGCGTCGTCGCAGCGACGGTCGTTGCGTGAACGAGGTGTACAAAAAAATTCCAATGCATATACATGGCGAGAAAAAGATAAAACGTCGCAGCGGCTCAGTTGTCGCCCGTCGCGTCCGGCTTCGTGGCGCTGGCCTGGCTCTTCCACTTTTTCTGCTCCTTCAGCCGGTGGATCTTGAAGGCTTGCTCGTTCTTGAACCCCAGTCCGCAGTACGAGCACTCCCAGATGGTGTGATTCATGTTCACGTGGTTCTCGTAGTCCCGAGCTAGGTAAGCCTTGTAGCTGCACATGTCGCAGGCGTACTTGGGCCGGCAGAGCTTCTTCACGTGCTTGTAGGTATAATTGTAATTAACGTAGGTGCCCTTGCACTGGAGACACTGGAAACACGCCAGGGACGTGCATATGGGACAGACCAGCTTGCCCGTGCTCTTGTTCTGGTGGCAGGTGTTGATGGCTTGGTCGCACGACATGCACCACAACGCTATGAGCTTTTGGATGTCCGGGATCATACAAGAGTCGTCAGAGTCCGATCCCGTCGTCGTCGTCGTCGTCGTCGTCGTCGTCGTCGTCTTTGCGGATGGTCTGCCGGAGTGGTTCGCGAGCGGCTTGCGCGCGTGTCCGTGCGACTGTCTGGCGGTGCACTTGTACATGTGCTTGGTCAGGCCGCGGTAGCCGGCGTAGTTGCAGTTGCACTTGAGACACCGGAATATCGTGTGGTAGGTCTTTATGTGGGTGAAAAGGATGTGCCGGCGCGTCGTGTAGAACGAGCATAGCTGGCAGACGAGCTTGTCCTGCTGGTTGCACTCGTTCTTTATGTGCAGGGATATGGTCCTCGAGTTTTGGAACATCTGACCGCACAGGATGCACCGGTAGGCGTACTTGCGCTTGCACTTTTTGCACGTCGGCCTCTGGTCCGAGTACTGCTTCATCGAGTGCCGCTGGCAATTATGGCAGTAGAAGTCAACCAGCTGATTCCAGCCCACGCGACCTGGGGGGGAGACGGAATTAATATCGTCAGAGCGTGTTCGTAGAATATAGAGCCAGCGGCTCCCTTACCTGAATCCTCCTGGGACTTGGCGGTTATCTCTTTCAGCATGGTTGCCGGATCCCTGTCCACGATCGTGTAGTTGTGGTCGGTGTGGAACTGTTTCATATCGTTCTCCAACATCTTCTCCTCCACCATTTCGTCCAAGGCTGTGTAGACCGGGGCGTTGCTGTCTTGGATCTCTTCGTCTGAGGTATCCACACTGATCTCTGAAGTATAGTATTCAATCAAGACAAGCTCATCAATTAGTGTCTGCAATAGACATTCCAAAATCGTATCGCTTACCTTCAGGTTCCACGTCCACAATTTCGGAGCCAGTAGCAGTAGCAGCACTGCTGTTCTTTGGCAGACAATTGGCCTTCACCTTGTGAGCTGCCAGTGCCTTGGCGTTCTCGAACTGCTCCCCGCAGTTGGGACAAGCCTCGGGTATGTGGTAGAAGGTGATGTGCGTCGAGAGAACCAGCTTGTCCATCGTCTTGAAGGTGCAGTAGTCACAGGACATCATGTCCAGCCGCACGAAGCAGTCCTTGACGTGCCTCCGGGCGTTCCTCAGCGTGACGTACGGTCGGTAGCACAGGGCGCACTCGAACATTATCTCCTCTTGGCAGGTCCGGCACTTTGGTTTTCCGGATGAGAATTCCTGCAGGTCCTTCATTACAACGTTGCATTTCTTGCAGGGGAGTTTGATGAAATGGTCCTGGTCGGTGAAGGATGAGTGCAATATAAATTTCTTCGGGCCAACAGTTGTGGCTGCTGCTGCTTTTGGGGCAGCAGTTTCAGCGACAGTAGTATTAGCTTGTGGCAGAATTTGAACCGGTAACTGAGAGACCTGAGGATGGTGGATGTAGACGTGCCGGTCCAATTTTTCCTTGTTGAGGAAGCTGAAGTTACACTTGGAGCACCAGTAGTACCTTTTCTTCAGGCACGTGAACCTTACGCCCTTGCTCTCGTTGAGCAGGTTCTGGCGTTTGGTGAACTGAAGCAGCTGTTGGTGGATACTGCTGAGATACGAGTAACGCTTGCGACACATGCTGCACTGGAGCTTCAAGAGAGTCTTGCAGCTCTGGCACTGCGTCAGATTTTTGCGGTAAAAAGATGATACGTCGCACTTGGAGCAGTAGAGTTTGATGGATCTCATACAGTCTGCGAAATTCGTGGGGTAAGAGATTTTTTTTGTTCTGTGGGAAACGTTAATCATTGGTAGGAATATGATTTTTTCAATAGTAAAAAATACGTACTGCACTTTGCTTTGTCAACGGCTGTGACGTTGAGAGCTGCAACAGACCCATGTTTTTCATGATACATTACAATAAATTATGTTTAAATTCAAACATGAACGATACCTTTATTCAGGGTTGGTAGAACTTTTATTGTTGGTGGTGTGGCTGTTTTCTTTGGTGAAACACTACTACTACTATTACTGCTTGTAGGACTCTCTTTATTTACAAGACTTTCCAAACTCTTGACACTAATAGTATGCTGTTTATTAGTTGCTGCAGAGATGACTGAAATAGGATGCATATTACCATGCTGTACAGGCTTGTACGCTAAAGTAAGCTTGTCATTATTAGTCACTGCAGAAGCGCTTTCTGACACAAGTTTTTTATTGAAATACTGTGTAGAAGCATTTTTGGGAAGAATTTTGATTACTTTTCCAACATCTTTCTTTAGAAGGTTGACAAAATGGGCAGGTTTTTTTTTACCTGAAAATCGTTTTAATCAGTTGGCAGTTTGTAAAGCTAAAAGAAGTTATAGTTTTACAACTACCTTCAGGTGAATCAAGTATTGTACTTAACGTCAAATTCTTTATTTTCTGTACAGCATGACTTGTATTTCTAATCTTATTTACAAAATTACGTCTATCGATAACTTTCTTTATGTTTTCAACCGGGTCAGTTGACTCTTTTTGACCGCAAGGTACTTTTTTGGATTCATTCTCTGCCTTGAAACTATTTTTTAATAACTCTTCTATGTTAACTATTTTTGAAATACCTGGAATGACAAATAATGAAATAATTTTCTAAATATGTGTGTCACTGTGAACAACTGTTGCAACTATATATAAGCATACCAGGAAATGTTGGCTCATATGTAGAGTCATAAATACTTGCATCTGTTAAAATAATTTACGAGATAATTAGTTTTTCTGTGCACATTGAGACACTTTGATATTTGAAACTAAGTAATGTTTTAAAAGAATAATGCTGCAAGTACAGAAACATTTTCAAGCTATTCTGCGATTCTAGAAAATGACTGGTACATGATTCAATTGGTAGGTAATCAATTAAAATAATTTACCATTGTAAATATCAATATCCTCAAGTTCTTGCTTTATCTTTTGATCAAGTTCTTCTTCTTGGATACAGACATCTCCACTTATTTCAAGAGGATCTTAGCAAGATAAAAGTGAATTATTCAATTTTATTAATTTCATGAAATTGTTTTGCATGAATGGGAACACTAGATATATTTACCCCTATCTGGCTGAGCTATGAGATAACCATGATTTGCATCATTAAAAGACATTATAACTGACGACAATTTATTTTATAAAAATGTATTCTTCTCATATATCCATCAAATAAAGCTTAAAAAATTAATATCACATGTTCCACATTTCATTCAGTCCACTACTTATTGTGACATACTACTTATTATAATTTATAATTTATACATTTTCTTATCGAGTTCTACATGTAACCTATACCACTTTAAGGTTAGATTTTAAATCATTCCAATTGTTATTCTCTTCTGCAAATATACGAAAAAAGCATTTGAAAAGTATTGTAACAACTTTGATTGCGTACTTATTAACAATTAAACTTACCATAACGATAAAATTAGTGTCGAAGCAACAAAGATACGTCTAAGAACATCATTCGCAAAGAGCTGACTTTTATGCATTTCCTAGGTTATAAGTGATTACCGAAACTTTATTTACCGTACTATTTGGTAAACTTGAACATTTATCACTTGTTTTGTATAACACTGATTAATATTGTAATTATTGATCCAATTGGGATACGATAGAGGCAATCCAGCACATAAAATGGGGTTGAGTTACAAACTGTATTACCGATCGGGCATAAAAATCATATAACCACGTCACACAGTGCAGAGATGAAAATAATGACAAGTTTCACTATGTTATCGCATTATGACTCTAAAGATCGACAAATAAATACATCTTTACAAGCAGTCATGAAATTTTTTTTTATCGTGAATGTTATCATTGTTATCGGAGAGGGTATTTGATGATAAAAGTATCAAAAGCTACTGCACCTGCAGAACGTGCCCAGCAGAAAGGTAATGTTGGTATTGCAGACATACTATGTATGTCTCAGAAGATAAAAACGATCCTCGATTCTCATTAACGAATTCGTTGGTTTTTGCAGAGTAGATCTTGCTTTAAACACGAAAATTTATCTGAATAAAGAGTATAGAAATCACCAAAATAATACATTTTCACGCAAATATTCCACGCATGAGGAGCATATAAATATGTAGGATCATTCATTGAAAAGGTGGACTACATAATATAAGTTTAATGGGTTGAAACAGCCTAGCTAAACTTCTCAAATATCCAAGTCATCATCGGTAACTTACCGACAGCAGGGAAGCGGGAAAAATAGCAAACAAAATGCTGTTGATCAGTCGGTCATAATAATTTTATGATTTCAGTCCATCCGATCTGTTTACTGCACTGTTTACAGAGTGCAGGAGCAGTAGCAGCTCAGCAGTGGTGCAAACGTGTGGTTTTGCAGAGCACACCTTTTTTTATGTACAGGGTGTTTTCCGCAATCGTCACCAGTAACCTGCAAGTAGGGTCGGATCCTACATTGATTGCCATCAGGTCGATAAGCAGACTCCCTATATTTTACTGGCGCTCGATCTGTTCCGTTTTCTGGCCAGCAAAACGTAGGGAGTCTGCTTATCGACCTGATGGCAATCAATGTAGAATCCGACCCTACTTGGTTACTGGCGACGATTGCGGAAAACACCCATAACTAAGTGTAGGCTGCAGTGCATGTGCAGGAAACCATAATAAATAGTAAGATCAATAAAAATGAAGTGATCTGAGTAGCACTTGTTAATGAAATTCGCAAGAGTAAAGTGCTTAATTTTCTTGATATCTAGTGCAAAATTAAAAAACTAATGAAAATGGTGGACGTTGCAAATAATCTGAAAATTATTTGTGACAAACTTGTTGTTGCCTCAGCAAAAAGAGCACAAGTAATAATGCTTGAATTCAAATCAATTGATTTTTTTAGAGAATCTTCTTTATACACAAATCTTGGTTTAATATACTTATTCATTAAGTAAATAATGATCGACTTTTTTCCCACAACTCTTCTTTCAACAGTTTGAACAAAATGTTTGTGTACATTTTAAAAGTTCTCTCTATAGTCTTGTTTCTCTTACATTTTCAGGAATTTCAACATTTCAAACCTAAACTAGTAGCAGTCAGTAAATTTCATCCTCCAGAAGCAGTGATAAAAGCATACGAAGCAGGTCACAGGCACTTTGGTGAGAATTATGTCAATGAATTGTCAGAGAAGGCGAACAGTGCAGAAATTCTAGAAAAATGCAAAGAAATCAACTGGCATTTTATTGGACATCTGCAGAGAGGCAATGTAAACAAGCTGTTGAAGGTAGAAAATCTTTATTTGGTGGAAACTGTTGATAGTGAAAAAATTGCTGCTGCCCTTGATAGTGCTTGGCCAAAGTTTAGAAAAAGCAATGCCAAGTTAAAAGTCATGGTTCAGGTTAACACTAGCAGGGAAGAAGGTATGTTGTGTTTTTGTTTTCTCATGAAACAAGATGTGATTGGATAGAGCTGTGACATACTGCCTGATGAAATTTTCAGCCAAGAGTGGTTGTGAAATAAAAAGTACAGCATCGATGGTTAAGTATGTACTTGAGAAATGCTCTAATCTAGAATTTGTTGGATTGATGACTATTGGAGAATATGGCTATGATGTATCCAAAGGTCCAAATCCAGATTTCTTAACTTTGGTAGAGTGTAAAAATAAGATTTGTGAGGAATTAGGATTGGATATTAAAAAGGTTGAACTGTCCATGGGAATGTCTACTGATTTCGAACACGCTGTAAGTCTTACTTTACGTAATTCTTGCATTATTTTAAGCATCTTCAAATTATCATTTCTCAAATAATTGATTTCAGATTGAATTAGGAAGTTCTTTGGTCCGAGTAGGAACTGCCATATTTGGCGAAAGACCAAAAAAGTCAGATTAGTTAATAAACAAAAAAAAAAAAAAAAAAAAAAAGAAACAGGGAATAAGACAATAACAATGAAGATGTACTTAAGCATGGTACTTCTATTTCGATCATCTTTACAAAAAGATGATATCACTATTTTGTGTTGCAAAAAAAAAGTTAGAATGACGCTATTTATACATATTATGAAATGTAAAAACTATACAGGCTACTTCAAAACTGTTGATAGATGAATATTTTATTTTTATTATGCAATAAAGAAACGTTGGTTGTTTTTTTTTCACGCCGATTGAGTACAAATGTATCAAAAATTTATTTCTCGAAGAAGCCACTCCTCGAGTACTTTTCTCGAAACATCTCGCTGTTTGTCACGTTCTGGAGTCCGCAGAGGTTCGTGCAAAACTCGATGTAGTCTATCGAGGGATCACCGCCCTGATCGTTGATCGGCGCCTCCTCGAGAGCCCTGTCCGCGTCCCTCTCCGAAAACCTATCGCCCTTCCTCATGAGATCGTTTCTTATCCTATAGCATTAGAAAACAAAAAAAGAACAATAATGCATTCAAAGGTTTTTTTTTCATCAGTACTCGTAGAATACACATCGAAAAAATGCAAAGCTCGCTACTTGTCCTCCAAAATCCATCCACTGTACTGACTGTCCCACTTGGCAAACGCTCTTATCAAGTCGAGCCCCGAATCAAACTCCATCTCCTTGGACCTGGAAACCAAAAACCAAAAAAAAGTTGGATCGATCGGGTGATGAATGAAACATCGTTCCCCGCGTACGCGACGAAACTAACTCGAACAAGCCGACGAACGCCTCGAAGTCGATCGGGCTCGCGCACTCGCCGAGCATACCCCGGATCCTCTCCTCCGGCACGTCCGTCTCCCCCAGCGCTGAGAAGGTGAACTTGAGATCCGTCTCGCCGATCACGCCGTCTCGGTCGATGTCGAACAGCCGGAACACCTGGAAAAAAAATGTCCACGCGCGCGATGCATGGTGAGGAAAGAAAAAAAAAAAAAAACAGAAAAATCGCCCGCACTCGACAAGTACGACGCACCT
>JAPYYV010019307.1:0-13917 GCA_030522625.1 Copidosoma aretas
TTTTTAACCATGTAAAAATAATATTGATTTACTGATGCTCTTTAACAACTTATTGTTATTGTTACTACTATTATTCATCATCATTATCAGTTCTTCTTTCAACATGTTTATTACAAGTTGGAATGCCAAGAGTATAATTTTTTACAGTGGCGCACAAAGGTTTCCCAACATCTCAAAGTGTTATTGATTTGATGAAAACCATCTGTGGCGTTGATGATCAAGGTGGTGGTGGTGGTGGTGGGGGTGGTTACCAAGGAGGAAGAGGTGGCTTTCAAGGTGGGAGAGGTGGAAGAGGTGGTGGAAGAGGTGGTAGAGGAGGTGGTAGAGGAGGTTATCAAGGAGGCCAAGGATATCAGGGAGGTCAAGCTCAGGGTGGTGGTGAATTAACCCCAGACTTGGTAAACCGGTACAGAGAGGATATCGTGAAATTTTTAAAAGGTTTAAAAGTCACGATTCAAATTCCTGGTCAGGATAAAAGAACTCAACGTGTCAATGATCTCGTTAAATGCCCAAGAGAAAATGTCTTCGAGCATAAAAATGTGAAAATTACTGTCCAAAAGTATTATGCCCTTGAAAAAAAGTATCAGATTAAGTATCCTGATTTGCCATGTCTGTGGGTCGGCTCAAGAGATAAACTTATTTATGTGCCACCAGAAGTGAGTAGTTGACAAAACCATTAAAAAAAAGACATGCCTGCATAATGTCTTCAGTTTCTGATGATCATATTTACTTTTTAGATATGTACGATTGTTGCGGGTCAAGCAACACAGAAAAAACTTGATGAAAACCAGACGGCCAATATGATCCGTGCTGCAGCAACCGGTACTGATCAAAGACAACAAAAAATTATGGATGCTGTAAGTTTAATATATCTATAAAAAATCAAATCAAATGAAACTTTTACATTAAAAAAATTTTTATTGCAGTTTATGCCTATGCAACACAATCAAAATCAAAGCATGAGAGAATTTGATATTTCTGTCAGTGGAGAATTTGAAAGAGTGCCAGCTCGAGTATTGAAACCTCCTGCCATTCAGTACAGCAACCTTGCTACAGTTGCAAAAGGCGTATGGCGCGCTAACCGCTTTAAAGATCCTACACTAAAAATCAGAGACCATAACTCCTGGACAATTTTAAATGTTGATCACAGAACGAGAGAAGATGCTCTTTACAATTTGCAAGATTATTTGATGAGAATGGGTAAATAATATCTCTGAAATTTTGTAATTATTTCATGAAAGTATTAATACTTGACTATGATCTGTTTGTTTTATTAGGTAAACAATTAGGAATAACAGTAGGTAACGCCAGAACTCCTTTCGAAAATGTGCAATGGCGAGGTAATGACATTAGACCCTTACGTGAATATTTTAACAGAAACAAAGATTTAAAATTAGTCGTCGTCATCATTCCCGATACGAAAGGATTCTACAGTAAGTGAATAAGAAATCAAATGAAAAATTTCTACATTGTAGTAAAGTAGAGTAAAATAAATTTATCAACCAGTATTCATGGACATTTTAACGTATCAGGTAAAGTCAAGCAGATTTCGGAAATTTCTGTTGGTGTTTTGACTCAATGTTTAAAAGGTAAAACTATATTTGGGCCAAAATTCAATGATGCTACAGTGGGAAATATATTACTCAAAATTAATGCGAAATTAAATGGTACCAACCATTCATTAGCCACACCGAGCTGGTAAAGCAACAAAAGCATTCTTAATATGTTGTGGATCATTATAACTGGTAAATATTAAAAAAGTTGATTTTCTCGACAGTATACCGTTTATGGAAGCTCGTAGTACCTTCATGATTGTGGGTGCTGATGTGACACATCCTTCTCCTGATGCCACTGAAATTCCATCTATTGCTGCAGTAAGAAATTGCACATCAAATTACTTTTTATAAATTTTATTCAATTAACAATAATTTACAATTTTTTTTTTGTTGAATCTAATGATTCTAAGTTGAAATATATATACATATATATATTAGTACATGTAAGTGTAGGTATATGTATATCACACATACGCGGTTCATCAATTTAGAGGTACCTTTTTTTTTTTTGACACCGTTTTTTTATTAATTTATAAGAAAATTGGTAGTAATTGCAAAATATTTTTAACTTATCTAGTGCAAATCGTTAGTGAGATAGAAAAAGTATTAGTTTTAATGATAATTAATCAATATTAATTGTTCGGTGTTAAAAAATACGTAGTAAGAAAGTAAGTACCTCAAGAAAAAAGATATTTCTACCTAGATGAATCGTATATGTGAACATATACATATGTATATTAAGTGGTTTTGCTTGTATATCTCTTAGAATTATTCTACATCCATATTTTATAAAATTTCTGTACTCGTTTGAAGGTAGCTGCCAGTCACGATATAGTAGCATTTAAGTACAACATTGAGATAAGATTACAGCCGCCGCGAGAGGAAATTATTCTGGATCTGACAGAAATTATAAAGAAACAGTTATTGTATTTCTATAACTGTAATGGGCAACGAAAGCCTATGAAATTGTTTTATTTCAGGTAAAAAATATTCATTTTAAGATAGTTGTTCCGACTTACTCAGTTTTGTTACGATTGAATTCCAACCATATTTATTTACAGAGATGGTGTAAGTGAGGGTCAATTCGGTCAAGTATTATCTAGGGAATTGACTGCTATAAAAAGAGCATGCGGGATTTTGGAAAAAGGTTATGAGCCAAAGATAACATTTTTAGTTGTTCAAAAACGGCACCATATAAGATTATTCCCGGCTGATTCCAGAAATAGCGATGATCGAAATAATAACGTTCAAGCTGGAACGATCGTGGATACGCACATAACGCATCCTTCGCACATCGATTTTTACCTAGTGTCTCATGCAAGCATTCAAGTATGCTTTTTCTTTTTTCATTTGATATTGTAGGCATTCATCTAGTTCAGATTGATTGAGATGTTTTCCCATCTTTTTGATCAGGGTACTGCCAGACCTACAAAGTATAGGTGTTTATGGGATGATTCGGACTATTCAGAAGATGAAATCGAGCAGTTGACTTATTTCTTGTGTCATATGTTTTCACGTTGCACAAGGAGCGTGAGTTATCCAACTCCAACATACTACGCTCATCTTGCTGCTTTCCGAGCCAGGGCGTTAACTCAAGAGTGAGTTGAATTTTAACATAGTTATAAAAAGAAAAAAGTATACACCTTGTATTTTTAAAAATATAAATATTTTGATTCTAGCATAAACATCGATTTACAACAGCTATCAAAAGAGCAATCGAAAGTAAAAATCCAAGATAATATAATGAAAGATTCACCAATGTTTTTCGTATAAAAGTTACTTTGCTCCTAAAAAAGTGCAGTTAATATATAAAAGTGGTTGTGCAACTAAACATGAGTAACATTGTTTAGAAATTATACTATTATATAACAAAAAATTTTTTTCCTATGAAGTAGCGTTATATGCATATCTGATGACTTGTAATATTTTTTGATATAGTCAGACCAGCAAAGAAGCCTTTCGAGCCTTCGAAGCTAGCGAGAGCCTTTGCAAACAATGCGTACATAAAATTAATAAAATAATTTTGCGCGAATCAAAGCAAGAATAAAAAGCCACAATCTCCTGTTCACTTTATGATTAGTTCCATAACTACGCCAAACAGTCAATAGCTCTCCTACTCGACATATTTTAATATGTATTATTAAAATTAGAGTAGGGCTGTTTCTTGTTTTAATGCTCGTTTCTTTTCAAACTTTTCAAAAGACTCTCTCTTGATGGATGATTTCCAAAAGCTTTTTTTGTGCGCTGACCTGACGAAATATGAACGTGTTTTATGTATTTTTCGATTAATAAAGATTATTGAATTTTCAAATAAAAAGTTAGAAAAAAAGTCTTGTTTATTTCGGTACAACTTTTGTTAAATCCAAGTTTTAAATATGCTACATATGAGACAGTATACAAGTTTACTTGATCGGAGATTTCAGTGAACTTTTTGAACTTTTTACAATAAATAACATTTATATGATGGAATTGATGCAATTTAAAAGTGTAAAAATCAAACTTTACAAATAAACAATCTCTTTTTTTTTCAAATTAAGTATTTCTTTTGTAGAGACATTGCACCATTTTAAAAAAGTTCTGCCTCGGAATAATTAAATGAGTTTTATTTGAATGTTCGATTCATGGAATATCGCAGTTTTTGTGAAATGATATACTTGATTGATTTACTTATTCGCGCTGACGGCGCGCGCTCTCTTCGCTTCGACGACATCTAAGGCCGCAGTCACATGAAGCACGTAACGCGTGAGCGTAACCACTTGAGCCCGTGAGAGCGACAGAGAGGTCAAATACGCGAATCTCTCGCTCCCTTTCACGAGCTTCAATGGTTACGTGGTACGCGCTTCATGTGAGTCACATGATGTGATTGCGGCCGTATATACTCTGTTCGACCAGTTCGACTAATCGACTCTTCCTGCCCGGTCAGCCCGGTCTTCCATACGATTATATAGATATCACACTTTCATATACAATACATGACATCATGTCATCATACCATAGGCGCATCAGTTCGGCAGTTGTTGATAAGCACATTAATAGTTCGTCTATGTGCTGAAATTTTTAAATTTTTAATTCCATCAAGTGCACGGTTTTTCAACCTATTGGTAGTTATTGGTTATCAACTAATAGTCGGTGTCGTCGGTGAGTATACAAAATACACAAACTATACTTGTGTTTTCGTGTGTTTGTGGTGTGCAAATGTGCAATCAGTGTTCCAGTAATTGGTGACTTGGAGCACTGGCCTTGGAACGACCCAATTGCATCCAATGCATAAAAATTAGGAAAATAGAGAAAAAAAATGCGCAAGGTACTTTAATCTATTGTGACGGCATTCTGTGATGTTGAATGATAAGTTGTTGAATCGATATTTTTCCATTAATGACTGCGTCTTGTTTCATCAATAATTTGAAATAATAAGTTTGCGATGTAAATTGTGAAGAAAATCGCGATCGGGGATCGAGGTCATTGTACTGGGTGTTGTGAGATCGCGTTGGATGCACCTTATAAGTACTACACTACCTATATAATATAGAAGCCTCTCTTGTCATTTGCAGGTGCGGTCTAGGGTCTATACTTACCTTTGTTTTCAAAGTAAGGTACCTATGTGAAATGTGATGTGATGACAATAAGATCAAGAATTTATGATTGTATATACTTTCCAAAAAAAACTTTATATAATTATGTTGTACATTTTTTGTCACCCCAAATAAAATTTACTATTCGCATCATTTGGGATCCCAATACTTGGATAGAGACGTAGATTCCTAAACAGCATTACAGCAGAGATTTAGAGTACTTAGAGTATTGATTTGAGGTGTATATACCACTACCTATATATAAGTGCATGCGCGCGGTGAGGTTTTCTTATCTTCCACTTCCACTTCCGCGAGTACTGACTGAGGACCGCATGTGCGCACCTGCGTTGACGGTCGCCGAGTACCCTATACCTAGTGCGCGATAGCGTTCGTTTCAAGAGACAAACTTCGCAGTTTTTTTTCATCCACTGCTCGGAGCTCCCCCCAGAAACCCCGCAGGTAATTACTTATGTGCAAGGTATTCAAACTATATTTATCCGCTTAATTTTCGCACGACTTTTTCATTTCTCGCTTCATTAATCTTAATATTCTTATCTCTTGCGAATTTTGGTGTACAAGGAGAGTAAAATGAGAATAGAATCGTGGGTCGTGGATGAGTGGAATTTTGGAATTTTCCACCTCCGAGTTGTTGGAGGATGCGGGAGTGTTTCTTTCCCCCGCCCGCGCACCACCCCCTCACTCCCGTGGTCGCTGATTTTAGCCCCGGCCGTCATTCTTCCTTTTTCTCAAGTATCTGGCATATCCGCGTCGCGCGCGTGGTCTGTTTATTTATGGTATACATAGTTTATACGTAATTACATACCCTTCTTAGAGTGTTGTTCGACATTGTCATTTCTCGTAGAGCTAGTGTGAATACAGACTAATATTAACGAATATATCTCATTTCACTGCGCAGTTTTTGGTAATGATTTTTTTTTTTTTTTTTTTCGAAATGTACAAGTAAGTATTTACGCAAAAAGAGTCGTCCCATTGTAAATTAATAAGTACGCGCTGCGCCGAACTATGTTTTTTTCAGAGTAAATTGCACATTCGCATTTGAGGTTCTATCGATTTTTGTAATGAGTTTCTGCTTTTCACTATGATGTCTCTTTTTTAATGACAGTACATGTTTCTCTTGTTGTGTGTTGCTGTGCGTTCGTATTACCAAGCGGTCATGTATAATTTTGATGCGTTATTTATGTCTGCAAAATATGATCCTATGAAGAATCTAAATAAACAATTGTTCTATTAATAGCTTTGTAAGAAATAAAATACATTATTTTTATTTTTTTGCTTACGGACAACATGTACTTATACATGGATAGATGTAGATTTGCACTTGTCAGTCTGACTCCAAATCCAAACCCCATCACACCAATGAAGCTGATAGATCGTGTAAATATTTTGTATCTTTTGTTTTTCATCACTTGTATCGATCATACAAGCGGCGATTATATATTAGATAATTCTGTGACTCGATCGAGTAACGTTTCTTATAAAACATAAAGCAACCCGTAATACTTACCTGGCGCAATAATGCGATTCTCGTGATGGAAGAGAAAATGTAAAACCCGTAAAAATCATCTGTTCCAGGTATACAAAGAGCCAGTGGCAGAGCATGCACGGGTCGCAGGCGGGACAAGAAGAACAAGATTGGCGATACATATAAGTAGTATCCTCTAAGAACGAAGAGTGGCGACTGATGATCCGAGGCTGACCTAATCCAAGAACTTATCTTCCCATGCTTAAGTTACGGCTCGTCTCGACTCACTTCCTCAAGCAGCCATAGGCAGGTGCCTATAAACGCTACGTGCCATGTGTCGCGATCGGGACATGAATCCATAAACTCACGCTCTTTCAACCGCTGCACTCTCGATCTTTCTCTCCCACTCGCGCGCTCACTCTCGCTCTCTCTCATTATCATCATCGTCGTCGTTGTTGTGATTTTTTTTTAATTTTCAACCAACACTACTCGCTATACCGATCGTACACATACACTTGGAGGACTAAACTTTTAGTCTTCTCCAATTTTCTTATCATTCGAGCCTCATTTTGGTGATAAACTTTGAAAAAAAAAAAAAAAGAAGAAGAAGAAAGGGAATTGGAACAACGAACAAAAACAAACAGAGGGAGAGAAGAAGGGTGCCCTGATCGTAACGATCGTAGGCGCACTATTGTTGTACATATTTAAACTTGGATGAGCAGTGGTTGGTGAAACGAGACGAGAAAAGACCGAGACGAGGCGGGTGTTGTTAAAGAGGAGGACGACCGTCGGCCCGACCGGTGAAATCGGTTGGCGAGCCGACTCGGCGTCGACGTTAATCACCCCTGACACAGCCACACTTCAACCTGTGGAGAGTCGCGAAAGAGTGTATTGTGAGTATTTGGAATTGTTTTTCACAGTACTTGGAAAGAGAATACTTGATGGTTCTATGTCTATATTATAATTTGAATCGCTCACGCGTGAAAAACAAACTTGACGCTCGAGCGAGCAACGGAGCTGTACATACGTAAATTTTAATACGGACAATCGTACGCACGGCGCACAACATCAATTGATACCCTCGCAGTTCACCTTACGAGAGTAGGAATAAAACAAGTTTTTTTTTTTTTTTTTTTTTTTTTTTTTTTTTTTTTTTTTTTTTTTTTTTTTTTTTTTTTTTTTTTTTTTTTTTTTTTTCTTTCTCACTCGTTATGAAGCTCTATTGATTTTCAATACGAAACGGCATCCGATTGCGCGCGCTCGATTATAACGATCGGTCGGATGGAAATTTGTTTGTTATATCCTTAATCGGTGCAATAGTACCTTATACGCACGTTCAAACAGCCGTTCAAGCAAAACCTATTTCCTCCTATGTTGATCCATCAGTGCGGCAGTGGGTCGCGGTGCAGGCGGAGTGGCATGAGAGGCCCTTCAGGACAACAGGAACCTTCAGCCCAGCAGCAGCAGCAGCAGCAGCAGCTGCAAACACCAACAACAACAACGAAACCAGGGCTAGACGAAGAGATTCAGCAAGAACAGCAGCAGCAGCCGAAGGACGAGTCGCGCCTGGCTCGGGTGAAGCGGGTGCTGCTCGGGCGCAGCGGTGGCAATGCAACGCCCACCTGTAATAGCAGTAGCAGCAGCAGCAGCAGCGGTTTACCCGAGCCAAGATTCGGGGTCGAGCTGGAGCTCGTCGAGTGGCACAACGAGGCCGGCGTGCCGCGCGTCGTCCACCGGCTCTGCGGCTACCTCGAGGCCCACGGTTTCCACAACCCGGGCCTCTTCAAGCTCGCGGCCGGCAGCTCCAGGCTGGCCGAGCGGCTGCGCCTGGCCTTCGAGAGACGCGGCGAGGCCGACCTCGAGACTGCAGGCTGCCCGGTCACCGCGGCTCTGCTGCTCAGGCAGTATCTCAAGGAGCTGCCGAGGCCCATTGTCGGGCCCACCTGCGTCTCCAAGCTGCTGCAGCTGCACGCTCGTCAGTATACACTGTATACCTGTTATTATTACACGCGTAACTTTTACGTTTTAGCGATGTTTATCCGCGATCGGCTATTTCCGTATACAGTTTGCTGCGTATACGTGATCCAATGCGCACTTGTCGAAGATCGGACGAATCTGACCAAAGTCGACCCGTACAAATATTTACTCTGCTTAATGTGCTCTTGATGGCGGATGGGCTCTTTGGACGAGAGTCGGATAACCGATAATCGGGAATGTTTGCTTGCGTTTTCAGCTGCACATGAGTATACTGCGGCATATATCGTACGCCGAACGATAATCTAGCGGCTTCTTGGCGCCCTTTGTAAAAATAGAACGTAGCCGACGAATAATTCACAAGTATAACCACTTTTCAATTGTTTGCACTTCCGTGGGTTCGCGTGAGAATATTTTACTTATTATACGCAGACACGATGACTCCTATGACCCCCAGTATCGTTATCTTTTTCCAGGATTTCCATAATTACCCTGTCGTTAGTTCTAATTATAGACATTATAAGTGCTGACGTTTGTCTTTTGAAATGCCCAAGTGCGTAATTATTTTAATGCCGAGTTTTTTGCCCAAACGGGTTTTTACCGAGCGTCTACTAATTCGAGTCAACTTAACCAAGTTAGTTCGGCACTGCGATAATTGTATTACCTGAAAGTGGCCTTACAACTGTTAGCCTGTTAGTCTCGTTAATTCAATTTTACCGATATTTTTTCTTACCAATTCGCCTGTTAAAATTCAATTGCGTGGTTGATTGCACGAAACTCGTAATATCTTTGTCCAAAAATTCACGGTACAATCGTACAAGCCCACAAGTTTGCACCTGAGAAAGCAAAAATCGTAGCTCGACAATCCATCTGCTTGGCTCTGCAGCTTCGGGTGAACAAACTCCTGTACTTATACGCATACCACGCTAAAGCACGCGCGCGCTTTCACTTTGCAAAATTTTCCCCGATGACAGAGAAAAAAAGTACCCACTCCACGAGCCGTTCGCCCGATGATGCAGCTGCAGCGAACCATCCGTCAAGCCGCATCCGATCGCTCGGGCTCTGCAATTTTGTTCGATACTGCAGTGTTCCCAATTTCCGCGAAACAGTATTATGTTGCATTCTTGAAATAAGCGCACAAATCATCGAGATGTTCTGTACGCAATAATCGAACCGATCCTGTTCGTACTAATATTATTATTGATGATAATAATCCGTGCAGACGAGCGCGGCAGCAACCGCGAGGGCTGGATCGACAAGACGCGTGACCTGTTGGTGAACGAGCTGCCGAAACGCGAGTTAACGCTGCTCGGCTACCTGATCGTCTTCTTGGGAAAGTTCGAGGCACAGCACGGCAGCGGGGCCGGCGTCTGCGGCATCTTCGCGCCCGTACTGTTGCCCCACGTGCCGCCGGCCACTGTGCTGCTGCGCGACATTCTGCACGACGCCGGCCTCATCTTTCCGGACGCTGGCGGCAGGTGAGCGTAATTTTTATACGTACCTGTGTAATATTCAAGTTCTTATCGTTACACGTGTACAAGCGGTTCTGATGGATGGATGTTGCGACGAAAACTCGCTCGCAGGAGAGGAAACGCTGTTTTTACAATATTTTTTTTTTTTTTTTTTTTTTTTTTTTTTTTTTTTTTCTTTGCATGTGGGGGGTTTGGGAAAATTTATCTGTCAATTCGTTTCGTTGTTTTATACGCGCCAACACGGTCCTTTTTATTTGATATGCATGGTGGGTGTATAATTTACGTTGAATACACACGTATCTGATTGCAACAGTTTCTGCTTTCTTTCGTTTGTATGTATGTATGCTGCATGGGACACCGTGAAAATTGTGGGATAACTTGAAACTCACATTTATGGCAAGTGTGCCATGTATACGAGCAACATCCAGCCTCGTATAAAGTATATTGCTTAATACTTGAGCTTTAGTTGGGGCCCTTCACCTGTTGCTATTAATTAATAGCTGCAGTTGGAAAAAAGGCACGGCATTATGAAAATAAAGTTTTTTTTTTTTCAATAAAACCAAATATGCACACATCTATAGAGCACGTGACGCAACATGTGTATGCGAATCTCAAAAACGCGAGGTAGGTAGGTCAGGTACTCATAAAAACCTCTATATGTATATTATACACATGTATATTTTTACCAAGTCATTTAATTACCGCACACTCACGAGCCTGGCGCTTTTAAGGACTACTTGTTTCTTACAGCTTGATTCTCCAACTCTATAGCTGTGCAGTATACCGCGGGGTCCGCAGGTGATTTACTTTCGCACATCACAATCCCACGACGAAGCCCCAAAAATGTCGCTCGCGTTGCGCCGACCAAGTAGATAGTACATGTGCATAGCTGTCAGGGTCAGTATATCATTATGTATGAATAATAGGCGTGCGACGTGCGCAGTAGTCCGTACATAAACAGATTAAGTATGCACTCGACTGATGCTTCGATGACGAATGTTTGTGCACGTATAGTAAGAATAATGACGATAATAATAATAATAATAATAATAATAATAATAATAATAATAATGTGTAGGTAGGTACGATTGCGAATGTGTTTTAAGGCTTCTTGAGGATATGCGAAAGGGTCATCTCTCTTTCGTCATTTTATATTACGCGAGCATTACGTTACGCGTTTGATCGACTTTGATAATGCAGGGGTGGGTACTTTCGTATCTTTGATTCTTTGAACTCTTGCGCTCTATCTTGTTTGCGAGTTTTGCGTATTTTAAGATCTATGCCACGAAAAAACATTGGCTTAGGAATTCTCAGAAAAAAGTTAAATCTGGAAAAATTTCTTGGACGTGACACGAGACTAACTTTTTTTTAGACTTCTCAAGCATTTTATTATTCGCGCTGTGTGGATCTATGAATCGTGTGTTGTTTTTTTTTCAAATTAAGGAATAAACAATATATATTTCATCATTTTCTGATTAAAATACAGGGATGATGAAATTCGTCATTTTTTTTTTTTTTTTTGAATACTCGAGTTATAATTTTTCGGGGAGGAAAATAGCCAAAGTTCTCGAAACTGTGCCAATTTCTCCGTGGGGCCAATCAAAATCCCCACGAAATCTTCGCGGATTTTTCCATGCTCCCATAAAGTTGGGGGTTTTTTTTTTTTTTGTAACAGTGCTCGTGAAGGTACACACGCACATTTCGTAATCCCACGGATATAGGGTAATCTAAGCTCAAACGGTATGCTCTTATCGCAAGACTGTTGTGTACAATATCATTCCTCGTCCGACCAGTCGTTTAAAACGCACAAGTATTATTTTTTCAAGGGAAACCCTGAAACGAGTTCAAAAAGGTTGGATACGACCTTGCGACGTTTCAGTCCAATGGACCGCGCACTTCATTTGTACGAAGTATCATCATATTATGCCTCCATAGCGGTTACATGTATGTGTATAGTAGCACAATGACTGGCTAACCGACCGAGAGCACGAGCCAGCCGCGCGCGCTACAAATTTTCCATCCGTGTTGTCGCGATGCTTGCAGATCTCTCGGCTCAAGGATCTTCCTTTGCATGTATGCTCTGGTGGTGCATCATCGCTCCGGATGATTTTCTCAATCGAGACGTTTCTCCGCCTCCCTCGAGAGGGAACGAGTCAGGAGCTATATCTGTATATATATTTATATATATAAATACACCACTACGATAATACACGCATACAATCGGCTGTAATTGCCCCGGATGGCTGTCGGCTCATCCACATGACCCCGGAGAATTCGCGCAACGCAAAAAATAAAAGCGCGTGACTGTATACGTTCGGCCGCGCGCACAACACCCGCACCGTATAACAATATCGTGTACACGAAGGGGGACGAAGGCGCGTGACTTCGCGTGACCTGTTGCTCGCCGGTCATTCGCCGTCGTCGGCTCACCAGCCATTGTAAGTATACCTATTTCTCTCCGATGTCCTCGATTATCCGTGCGCTTTCGTGTACACAAACTAATGTATAAATAGCTCCGTAAACAAGCGCGTAAATAATTAAAACGGCGCGCCTAAACCCGTCCGGGAGGTCATCATCATCATCATCGCGTGTATGATATACTTTTCTCTATTATATACACGTACGTATATAGAGAAAAAAAAAAAACAACACCCAACCACCACAACCGCCCCACCACCCACCGACACACGACGACCAACGCAACCGTACAGCTGGTGTGCTAATGGATCATCATTTTTTTCGGGCTCCAAAGTCAAATCCGCGCGTCGATAATCGTCGAGACAAAGTATACGTCATGTGTAGACATACGAACGCGTTCGAAGCCACGACTCGGTCTACTGCCCGTCAAGGGCTAAATTTGTTTTCATCCAGCAGCAGCATTGCGCAAAGCTCGATTAATCCATACATGAGGGGAAAAAACCCCGCGCGCGTCGATTCCCGGGAAATCCGGGCTTAGCTCTGCATCGAGTCGAGTTTGTTTTCACCGCAAACTCGCGTCATCCCCCTCTTCGTCCTTGCCATCTCGGGCTCCACTCTTTATACATGTACGCGGGGAAAAGAGGAGGAAAGTGCGTGCCCGTTTTTTCCCCCGACTCGTAACGCGTCGTATATAGTACATTAATCATCCCCGCCTCGTAGAAAGCTTTTTTTCCTCCACCCCGAGTCTCGTTTGTGTTTTTTGTCGCGATCGCGTTATGCATACGTTTTCTCACATCGCCCGCGCCAAGAGCGCAGTTTTAATTCGTCGGGAGTGTTATTGCGCTGGCAAATGGTAGAGCACTAAATACAGGGTTTTCTTTTTTTCTTTTTTTTTTTTCCATTAATTAAGTAACTCTGCTAAAAATAGACGAGCCCCCCGGATTCTTCGATCCACCGTTGGGCGAATAATTCATCGCGGACGCTTGTTCGACGTGTCGCTCGGTTGTGTTATTGCACCGACTCGAGAGTCGTATTATTTTTCGGAACGGTATCGAATATCTATTTCCACCCCCCGTCGAATAGCTTCGCCCGCTCGACCCACTGAGTCTCTACGTATATATACATATACCCATGCGTGCGCGGTTCATTGAAATACCCGCATGAAGATGATCGAAGCGATCATTCCGACTTCGTGCATACCACCAGGTCGAAACTTAGCCCAATCGGCCCCGGGTCCCTGAACCCGCGTGTGTACCCCCTCGACACACCCTGCACGTATTACCACGCGACCTTGACAATTTCACGGGCTCCTGATGTACCTATACGTATAGCGTACAAATTGACGCTCCTCGCGTAAACAAGTTTGTCCTGTTCATCCGTTCGATTGCTCCGCTTGTTTTTTTTTTTTTTTTTTTTTTTTTTTTTTTTCTTTTTCCTTTTTT
>JAPYYV010019310.1:0-13190 GCA_030522625.1 Copidosoma aretas
GACCCCAAATTTGAATTCAGCGACCCCAAAAACATATAGTTAACATGGTCCGACCACCTAACCCCAAAATTTTTTTTTTTTGTGTGGCTGTGTTATCATTTCATTTGAGGAAGTGACATTATGTCAGATTTTTGCATCGGTTGAGCTTTGGATGCAAAATTTTACACACATCATTTGATTATTAATTTATATCGTATGCTCAGTAGTAACTGCTTCTTTTAGTTTTTTTTCGATTTCATTTTTTTCTTTCCATAAATACCCAAACAATATGTTGTATGCCGAAAGTAACAATGAGATCATAGTTCATTTTTAAAGAATAAGGCCAACTATTTATAATATCTTCTGTTTGTTTGCAGTTGAATTACATTCAACCTTCATAGCCCCGCTTTTGCTCGTTTGTATTTTTTCCATCGATGAACAATTATTATAATATTTATGAAACAGCTATTGCAGTGAATACACTTTTTCTTTTGTTTTCTCTTAATTCACGTGCACAGAGCAAAATAATTAACTGTAAAAAAAAAAAAAAAAACACCACAGAAACGGCAGCACAACCTTGGCCCAGTTCGAATAACATGAATTACTCGACCAACATCCGAGCGAGAATGGTGTCCACGAATGTTTTTATAACGCGGCGACACGACTATCCGCGTTTGAAATTTCCTCTGCGCGCACTCCTGCAGAGATGGCTTTATACCTAAAATACTCCAAAACGTTTGGCTCAAGCTTTTCGCAATTTCGCATTCGCGTACGAGACGCATAAGATTTTAAGTGTCGGTACTTTGCATTCGTTAGTAGGCGCCGAATGTCCCTCGAACGCGTAATCTTGTATACGAAAATGTCCTGAATGAGCGCCAAGGGAGAAGGGGAGTCTAATGCGTCTGGCTAAATCTATAAGACCCTGTAATACTCGGACGGTGAACGAAAAAAATGTTGTCAAAAATTGTCGCAGGTAGCCCTTTTCAAGACTTCGACGTAAAGTAGCAGCAGAATGCAGATAAATGCAAGGCGTGCGAAAGGACGGAAAAAGAAAGGAACGAGCCAGCCTGCAGTTTGCGCAACCTTTGATGGACCTGCAGACTTTCCCATTCGACTCCCTTCGTCGTCGCGCCAATTTTTTTCGCAATCAAACTTGACGATGCACACTTGCTCACTGCATTACAAGAAGTGACGGACACTATTTTCGCTCGTCGAAAATACTTTTTCTTTTTCAACTCGCATCGTCTCATCGTGCAAAGAGGAAGCAAAAGTGCAACGTACCTGTTTAATACTAAAACGCGTTCACGTAACCAAAGAGGGAGGAGGGGTGGGGGGGTTCCATGCTCTTCTCTCATCTTCGATTTTTGCCATCATCGTCGCCGATGATGTTACGACCGCGCGCCGCGGTACCATCTCTACGGGCGGGACAGTGCGAGGATTTCGCTTTACGTAAAGATTTAAATGTACGTCTGACCATTAATTTTCCCGCCGAACGCCCGATCGAAACTTTGGAGGATTTTTTTTTGGACGATTTGTTTAACGCTTGGCGGTAAAAGTATATGGTGCATCTTGGCGTACCCGAGCAGTGCAAACAAGCAACGAGCGTCGGGACGTCAGTCAGGAGCGAAGTAAAAAATCAAACCCGTACACGTGTTGATTGTGTACTATCGAGGAACTGGTATTTTTCACTTCTTATGATCGACGTGCAAAAATATATAGCGCAAAAGGCGCCGCCGATGATCAACGCGCGCCATAAATTTCCTCGACTGCATGCGGTCTTTATACATCAAATATTATACGTAAATACGCGTTTTGAGAAACAAGTCGGCACACTATAAACTGTTATGTGCCTAAAAACGTGTGCATAACATTAGCTGTATATACTATAGAACCTATATGTGAATTCGGTTCATATTACAGCAGCGGCGGCGGCAGCGCGTGTATTACCGAACTCCCCCGTGCTGCAGATTGTGCTTTATGTAATAAAATATTACGGCATATTACACAAGTTGGTATAGGCGAGAGGTATTATATACATATAGCTCCGTACTGTACAGCCCGTAGGCCTGTAAAATCATCGCAATTAAAATCAACTTTCGTTCGTTTCTCCCCCGTCCGATAATTATGTCACGATAGCGCAAATTTTTCAACAACAAAACGAGTCATATGNNTACCCTCTGGCTCATCCACATCCAATGCATTTTATACCTGTACACGCGCGTCACTCACTGCGCTGCAACTGACGCAAGGACTTTCTACTCTCGCGATTATTATCTAATGGGTCCCGCGCACGCTCGAGGATACATATACTTATGTATATTTTACACGCTCGAGTGCCTGCGCGCGTGTGTCTCTTGTTTCTTTCTTCATTTTTCGCCGCCAAAAAAAAAAATTACCCCAGCAGCAGCGGCACGCCTTTCGTGCACACATATTCAATATACCCAAAAATGAATGAACGCGGAAACGAGCCCCCCCCCCCATCGCCGCACTGCACGCGGTGCTCTCGATTCGCCGCAGTGTTATACGCGCGGCGTAAGGCGGGAGAGGAGATGGGAAAGGAAAAGCGCAAGAAAGTCTTCGCCCTGGACTCGGGCCGCGGACTGCTGCGTGGGTATTATTATTTATTACGTCGACGGGAGAGGGGGGGCCCGCCGTAATAGTTGACGATAATAATGCCGCCCCCCCCACCCCACCCCCCCCCCCCCCCCCCCGCGGCCGGGCGGTCCGGCGCGGCCGCTCTTCCACGGCATTAAGTATATAGTTGCGGCGGCTCGTCGACTGCATAGTGCCTTTACCTGTGTATATTGATTGTATTGGGTCAATTGGGTGTGCTGCGTCGAGAGTGCGGAGAAGAGACGAGGGAAGGAGGGAGGAGAAGGGTGCTTCGCAGGGGTCGCAGTTGTTGTTTAGAAGTGGGGGAACGCCTTGCGCGGCAGATTTTCTCGCCCGCGAGAGACGCGGCAGAGAGCGACGCTGCGCAGGATCGTCCGGCGCGTGAAAATGCGAAAGATACATATTTGCTCCCTTCTTCGCGAGAGCGAGTTTGGCACGAGTATACACGGGTCGACCTGTGTACCGAGAGAAAGGTCAAACAAGCGCCAGTGCAGCTGCGGATCGGAAATTGGAAACACTCGCTGTGGCACTTCTTTGTACGCGGAACGAGACCGTGGGTCGCGGGCGGGTGCGCGAAGAGAAATCGGCCTCTCGAGAGTCCCTTGAGTTTTCGCGCGTTTTTTTTTTTTGGGGGGGGGGGGGGGTATTTCCCCCAACGTTGGTTTGTCGTGCGCTCGTTGTATCAAAGTGAAGTTCAGTGTCTTGTTATCATCATTGCGTCCGGTGCGCACAATATTATGTTTACCTGTGTTTGTGGGTTTTGAGAAAAAAAAACAAGAAAAAAAATAACGGGAATCAATGGCAGCTCTCACGTACCCGAATCTCGTTCCAAAGGACTAAAATATGTAATTGATCTTGCGATGGTTCAATACACCATAGAACACGAACGATTTTCGATGGACGCTCTACTTACAACCGATAACCGCAGCCGCTTGCTGCGAAGCTATATATACATCTAAATGGGTATACATGTATACCGGTTTATCTCGATCGTTTTTGCGTTCATTGCCGAGGCTTTTCATTTACCACTCGTGTGTGTGTTTTCGTGTATACATATATCTACCTATCGAAGTTCAGGGACCTATTGCGCATTACCTTTTTAACGGGTAGGCTGGACTGTATGGATATAGTATAGGCACAAGTACCTTAATCATTAGAACGTGTTTCTTTGCATGCAGATTTTAAAGGAGGGAAAAAAAAAAGCTTCGTGATTCAAAGGTCGTTGCCATGAGTTGAGCAATCCAAACCGGTATCATCGTCTTATTGGAGGAGAAATGGCAACGATCGCAGCGATTTCGGGAATGATCGAGTGGATTTGATTTTTGATGGTTTTCCTCATGAATTAATGTTTTTTTTTTTTATAAAGCATACACGGATGATTTTTCATGCTACGTTCTTTGTTCATTGGTTTTACATTGCTTTTATGCGATCATGGATATGAACCGATTATCTGTATGCAGAGATAACTTTACCGATTCGTAGAAAAATTCATATTTTAAGCTTTCTTTCTCGAATTTTCGGCTCAAAATCATCTCGATTCCGATACAAGAGCCATTCATACCAACCGTTAGTCTTAAACCTAGTTTGATCGGCATTGGTATTTTCACGAAATCGCTGGTACGTAGATTTCCAAAACAAAAAGTCAGTGTGATACTTTTTCGACACACAAGTATCTACACCTTGATTTCTCCAAAAATCGTCCATATCAAACCAACCATTCGATTTCAAACGTTTCGACGAAAATGAAACTCATGCAGTATTGGGCACGCGCAGGTACGCTCAAAAAAAGAGGCACGAAAGAGGAGAAAGAAAGAAAGTACCGCATATTTTTTACATCCATCCAGCGTATATTACTATGGACAACCGTACGATTTGTTTCATCGTAAATTTCACGCTACAGTATAATCACGAATGTGTATCGCGTCGCCCGGATCAGCCGCGAAGCGAGCGCCCGTCCGTGTCCGTCTGCTGCACTACATAATGGGAATAATCGATGGATGGGCCAACCGATCCGGCTGGATGGACGCGGCATGATAATTACCGTATGACGTTTGAACATTTACGACTGGCTCTGCTGCTGCTGCAATATTACGACGTTGTGCAACGACAATTATAAACGGGAGGGGGCTGGGCCTTTTCTTTTCTCCGCGCGCGCTTGTATACGTTCAGACTTACACGGTTGGGTGAAAAAAAAAAAAAAGATACAACTGATTTGGGTTGAAAAAGCGTCCGAAACTCGAGGGGACGTTTTTTTGTTTTTCAAGTTTCGTAATGGTATTAGTGCAGAGCACGATCGAGGGAAATTCTTCTGATTTTAAAATCAAACCAAGTTGACGCTATATATGCAATTTAAGGAAGAAAAAAGGATTCGTCGAATTAATCGGGTGTTTCGGCTTACCGTCTGCGCGTCTCGCTTACGCCACATCATCTATTAGTCCCTTTTTTTTTCTTTTCATACAGTTAGTAGTTTTTACGTATGGAGGAATTAAATGTATCCAAACGAAGCATCTTCACACATACTCTTTCGGCGTCAATTAAACGATCCAATACAACTCGAATGCACGCGTACGAGTTAGCCTATTATAGATAGTTGTAACGGTTTGTTGATTACAAATAAAAATAGAAACGAATTTATAGTGTATCATACAAGTACCTATTATACACATCATAGGAATACTTACGGTACGACACACTCGCGCGCTTTCTTTTTTACGAGCGCGATAACTCGCATATATCGCAGCTTTGTTTTACAAGCTTGAATTTTGGGCCGATTTCGCCGAGGTGCGCCTTCCTATTGGTTATATATTGTATATAGGTGTGTAGGTATACCTGCAGCCTTCATATGCCGCGGTTGGGGGGGAAAGTGATTTGAAAAGAGAAAGGCCCCCTTTCTGTCTCTCCTCGTACATCTACTCGTTCGGCGTTCCCTTTCGTTTAGTACGATTGAGGCGTTTTAGGTCATCGATATTCGTGATGCCGATGGGACGTGCTCCTCGACTCGGAGTATAAGTAGTTTCAAGTGTATATACTCCTTCTATAATACTTCCGCCCACTGAGCGCCATTATTGTTACGACGTATATTTGCCTTGCGGAAAACGATACTTCGTAATTGTTTTACAACTCGGGGGCTACTTACGGCAGGCGACCGAACGATTCCAACTTTTAATTCTGGACCCGGAATTTTTTCGCGCATCTCACGCCCTTGCCACGAAAACCGTTCGCCAAATAAACTCATCGATACGATATTAGCTTGATGCACCGATCGTCGTACATGTAATCGTTGCAACAGCGCCAAAGACAATAATACGCACGCAAGGTGTATACCATGACGTGCGGGCATCATCCTCGTTCGGTTGCAAAATCAGAAAACATTTTGCAACCCATCCTCCCCGGCTCGACGACGCGGCAAAGAACAACGCGTCCGAGTGTGCGTAATGAAACATCGCGTCAGCCGGACACAAGTATATTATATTCATGCTCGCAGGAGCAATACGCGTCGTAGCGCGCGAGTCGTCGTTTTATTCGAAAAAATGTCCAAAGCTGCGTATATATATATATATAAGCATGGCGACGTCGCGATTGGCAAACCGATCGACCTTGACAGCCAAAGGTGATGGGGTGTATACGCGGGACGTCGGGAGCGATACACGCGTTGACTTCTTCTTCGGCCTTTTGGAATAACGCCGGTGCAGTCGGCCTTGGGGCGCCGCCTCGATGTGTGCGCGCGGCGTTTCAGCCCTCGTTTAGCGAGAAGTTGCGGGATAGCACGGGACGCTCGGGAGACGCTGCAGCGATGATGGTCCCGTCGTTCGCCATCAGAGAGAGAGAGAGAGAGAGAGACGTATCAGAGGTCGATGGCTCTTTTTCACTCGTGGTATATATAGGGTATACGTGTACACGTATATTCGTGGGCATATATATATTTTTACACGGCCATACCGCTCCTTTCGAAAGTCCCGACGAGCGAGCGAAATTTTTGTTTTATATAATTTAGAAATTCGCTGGATATACATAGTCGCTCGCGCAGTTGTGGACCACTTCCCCTTTCGGATACGTTGGTCCGCTGGCCGGCCGAATTTTCCCTCGTTTCGACACGCGTTTACTGCTCGCTGACGCGTTTTTCTGTTTCTTTTGTCGCTCGACTGGTTCGGAAGCTATACAGGTAGCACTTGTTGTCATTCATCAGAAGAGTGAAGAAAGCTATATGATCGAATGATGATCGGAGGCAAAATTAATGTTCGTTGGAGACTTTATAACGCGTTAATTGTCAACATTCGTACTTGCATCGTTGCAATGAGCTTTTATTACTTGGCATGTTTGTAAATTAGCATGATTGGTGTCATATGTAACACACAACTGTACAACAAACACAATCTGCCTTTGATTTACATGGTATAAAATGTAGATCCATGGAAATCTGGTTAAATACGTGGTGTATTTTCATCTTACGTGATTCTTTGTACACGTCAAGTCTAGAGAAATTTTGCAATGTCCGAGGCGATATCTAGTTGAATGCTATTAATTGAATTTGCGCGTGCATGTTCTGTGTTGCTGGACAATATGTAAGTTGTAAGAGCAATTTTATAGTTTATGCATGGGTACATTGCACCGATGAAGGATTCATACATCATTATAATTTGAACATACAGTATATAAAAGCGTTATTTTATAGTATTAACCATAGACATTACTGATACGCTTAGGGTGTCATTCATATTTCTAATATTGCACGGATAATATGTTCATATCAATTTGTAAATTCACTGAAATATAATAATAAATTGATGCGCACCCTTAATTTACTTTCGTTATCTTCCGCAACACGAGTGCGTGCTTTGCGCCCAATTTACGCTTCTTAAGCACAGTCACTCATTGTTATTCAATCCAATCTCGAACAAAAAGGCTCCATCGTGTGACCCATCATTAATTCATTCAAGAAAGGCGATTATCCCTATACTTAATGTTGTCACAGACGTTATTGAAACTTTATTTCGCGATAAAGTATCAGAGTCTGATCAGAGAAAACCTTACTGTTATCCCAGAGTCAGCCCTTCCCGACGTTGACCCGAATAAGTACACCGGTTCGGTTGAGAAACAAAAAGTCCGCAATTACCCTTTCGAAAACAAAACGAAACACAACATTTTACGACGAACCATCGAGAACCTACCAATTATTGTAGGTATATTATACCAACGAAACATCTGCTCCCGACAATTGCGGCAATACTCCCCGCGAGAGTCCTTGGGGCTTATCCTCTTTTGCAGCGCGCGTAAACACGAATTTGCACCATAAAAAACGCGAGAGGTGCAGTAAAGGTCACTTATCCTGTATGTACCTGTGTATACATATAGTTTGTCGTTGGTCGAGCTGCACTTCCATACGCACGCCTCCGTCGCTTCGCGCTCGCCTTTGGCATGTAATCGCGAAATTTACGGAATTTCATGCTAATTGCTGCACTAGTGTAAGTACCGGTAATTTTGTACAGCTATAGTGTGCACAATGTAAATTGTACAGTTAACGATCTCGAGTGCAGCATCTTTTTATTTTCGTGTTTTCTTTTCTTTTTCTTTTTTTTTCCACGGGATATACCATGACGATCGATCGGCGCGGATTGAACAATCGAGCTCGTACATGTATATATACGCAAGCGAGAGTCGATTACGCTGTATACATCCGCTGTGCTAAATTTTAGCTTCGGACTTGAGACACGTGAATAAGTACAGTGCTGTTGTCCTGGTATATATATAAGTATACTGACGTGACACTTTGGATCACCAGATGTGAATCCGTTTCGGAATTACACCAGTGTATAATGTATACAGAGAAGAAGATAGGAGACGCCGTTTTCGCGCCGTGACCTAATTTTCTTCCGACTCTTTTTTTTCGTTGGTGAATTTAAATTTCGCCGTGAAATCCAAACGTAACGATGATAATGATGGTAGACACACACACCTGATGGGACGGGGAATCCTTTTGAATAATCCGAGATGATTGGCAAATGTTCGAAATAACGAGTGTTCACCTTGTAATCCGTACGGGGGACGATTGCTGAAATTCATCGGGAGATTAATTATTCAAGTCTCATAGACCCAACATCTTGTAACGCGTGGCATGATAATATGTTACGCTGCGTGGATACATTTTTGCGATAAACGATAAAAACGGCATATTCGAGCCAGCCTTAATTTTCTCTCGCCATCGTCGCATATTTGTTGAAATAAAAATTGATCGGGGGCTTCGGTGCGCGAGATGAAAGAGATGCGAATCGCGGGAAAAACACGCGCAGAGTATATTACTTGTGAAAAATTAAAACAGCTCTTCGACCGAACGACGACGATGGCAGTATGAAAAACTACGTATATTATAATGGACGCGCGTTTTTATACACGCGGCGCTGCATCATGAAAATCATCCATAAAATATACATTCCGCGCGCTCTTTGGGTACGCGCATTTTTTTTTTGCTCTTTGGAGAAACTTTGTTTTGCGCACAGTATACGCACACGAATTATAATATATGGTCGTGTAGGAAGGAGCAGAGCCCATTATACGAGTCGGAGATGCATTCCATTGTCAAGCCAGAGAGTCGCATTGAACGCGCGCACTTATCCCCGTGTACAATAAGTGTATCATGAGTATGTATAAAAACTCGGCTTGAAACAGAGAAAAAGATCCCGGGGACTTTCCCCCTGATACAGCTCGTTGCGGTTCTTGGGATAGGATGTATAATGTGCCTCGGCAGAGTCTGAATGAACAATTACTCGGTTTTACGATCGGACTAACAACGGATTACCGGGAATCGGCTTTTTCGCGACTGTGGAGAGTTGGGAAGGAAATTTATGTGGGAGATTTCGCAGACGGAGAATGAAGGGTTTGTGCGACTGTACCGCGAAAATGGGGAAATTTGCAGGCAAGGTGATCGAGCGAGAGTTGATGGTGATGAGTAAAAATTTAATTTAGAGCGAGTATATATATATAAAGTTATGATGCTTTTGTTTTCCAATTATTTTACAAAATTAACGCCATTGATGATTTATTCTTCAGAGTGCAAACGTTCATTAAAGTTCGTGAGTCAAGCTGTGCCTTTACCATGTAGTTCTCAAGTGTATTGTATCGTATTTTGGCGCAAGACGGCTTATTGTCTCGTTTTCAACGATCCTGAGCTGTATATAGCATATACTTGCAAATGTTGAAGATAAAAATTTCTACAAAAAGAAAAAAAGCGATTCTGAGTTTACAGGTACGGGGTAGTTGGCTCCAGCTGAAGATATTTTTTAATGTTCAAATTATTATTTTTCATGCATTCAACAGCCATCCGAAAGCGCATGCTAAAAATGACATCTTTGAGTTTGTTTCCCTTGCAAAGTAGTTTACATGATTTTTGCCATCAAATGGAAGACCAGCTGAGCAGTGATACGCGTGTGATGATGTATTTTAAGACATGATCATAGTATCGCCTTTGTACGTACACTTTGGGTAAAAAATTTAATTGTTCACCGAAATTTCACTGATTTCATTCAACCCCGATCCAACGAAAGATCAAAAGATTCGTATCATTCGTATCGAAATACCGCTCAAAGCTGTGTTACATCGATGGGAGAGGTCTGGGGAGAAGTTGACCTTTGGGGGAAATGTCTACAACTCCTACACCGCTATCGAACGCAAATTGTCCGTTTTAAAATATTCATCCCAGCCAACCGCACCGCACAACGCGACAAAATACACACAAATGACACACTCGCATGTACCACAAGCATCGGTAAAAGCATTACACAACGATCCCCCCCCCCCCCCCCCCCCCCCCCCCCCCCCCCCTCCCCCACCCCCCCCCCCCCCTACATCCTTCTGCGTGCATCAGCCACCACACGAGAACCCGACGAAGACGCAGCCGCCGCTCGCGCTTATTAACTTAACAGCATTATCATCTTCTCCGGCGGTGAAAGTTTTCGCGAGACGCCGTTTCTCATCTAACGTGTCGTCGCGATGCTAAATACCGCATTGTTCGCGGTCGCGCTTTTTGGGGCCTTGTCGTATAAGTACGTTCTGTACTTGTTACGAGGAAAAATAAATAAAACACCCAGCGAGGAGATACATGGAGATCGCGATCGGATACGCCGATTCACCTTCTATGCGCGAGCGTGTATTTTGTATTGTCGTTTTACTTGTGTAGTGTAGGTCTGTAGGAACCACACGCGCTTTATTGTCGCAATGGGATTCCCACCGCGAGAGAGCTGTCGTTGCAGAACGGAGTGCAGGATTCGAAAGTGTCCCTTGTACCAGGTATAATAAATATGATTCTTG
Organism: Copidosoma aretas; assembly: GCA_030522625.1. Classification (NCBI taxonomy): domain Eukaryota; kingdom Metazoa; phylum Arthropoda; class Insecta; order Hymenoptera; family Encyrtidae; genus Copidosoma; species Copidosoma aretas. The sequence continues at coordinate 10,894 of JAPYYV010019310.1, forward strand.
TATTGTGTACAAAACTTGCCTGAACAACATGCGCATGGCAATTATTGTCACCATTGGGATCGGCTGTTGAATTCGCGATCGCTTGATGATGTTGATTGCACGATATGGCGCGCGCGACGTGGCGAGGGGATGGAGGCGACTTTGAGGGTAATAGAGCTGCACAGCGGCGGTGTTTATGATTTTGCTGTATTGTATCAAACATGGATTCGTTTGGATTTTGTGGTGATGCGGTTGGGATATCGGCCAATGTCACAGTCTCGTTCGGTAAATGTCTAAATTTCATTGATTCGAGTACTTCCATCAGAATTTCCCAAATTTTGCAAATATCGTGGCCAAAATTTAAGTTTTTGGTAATTTCGGAACGACCTGAAAGAACGCGACAATTTTCGTCATCAGAATGCACGAAAGATCGTTGAATTGGATCACACGCGCGAATAGACGCAAAACACGCGTTTCCACGGAAATTGTCAGTTTGATTTATGTGTATGAGTTATGTGTTTAAAACAGCGCTCCCTCGAGTAGCCCTGAATAGCTCACGCAATACAGAGACTGCGGCTTTTTTTTCCCATCGAGATATTTCATTCTATTTCGTCTTATAAGCGCATACAACGAGTTATCTAACACTCTGAAGCTCGAACACAAAGACCCATGAAAAATTCAGCGGACGAATATGTATCCATACACTCCACATCCACCCATACTGTGCATAAATGTATACGCGTCACCGAAAAATAAAGGCCCCTCACCCCTGCACCGACGAAAAACCTCCGAGAAGCCCTTCCGCAACCGAAAATCGTCATCAAGTTTTGCGAAACTCGCGCGTTTACCAAGCGCAAACTCCGCGGAAAGTGCATTAGCGTGTCGAGAGAAAGGAGCTTTGCCCGCGTGAGTGGGCGTTATATACGTTTTATCCACCACGTCCCGAGTTCGAGGGGAAAATATAGTCACAGAAAAGACACGCATACTCGACGCTATTATACGTCACGCCAGAGCGTCCAAGTGGACCCCACCGTTTATGCGCATGAACCTTGCAACGCGCGCCAATACGATTGCAGATTTTTTCATTTTTCCTCCATACCGCCCTGCACGAGCTAAATTATATCTCCCCGCGATGCAACAAAACTGCACGTGTACTTAATTAAGCGCGCATCGATATTACGTCGATGCCAACAAGCAAGCGTCCCTGATCCGATCCCCATGTACATAGCCTTTCTTAATCTCTTTCACCTCTCCCTTCACTACTTATACATAATAGACCTACAATGGATGCGATAATGCGTATTACGACGCATTGGACGTAACGCATAATTGACGGACAATTCGGAGCACACGCCAACAACAACCTACATATCGATACGTCAGCTTCCCCGCAGCGGTGCATTATGTGTGTACTTTGACCGACGCGGCGCGCGAGACTTTCTAACGCGCGGGGGTACACTGCGGGTACTGGAGCGCGCGCGGGACGCTCAATTAGCGGGTCGGTGGATGTGTGCACTGTAGGTGTATAGCGGAGCGGGGAAAGTGCATCGCTGGCAAAGCGTGAGTACGGATAATATTATGGGCTCGGACGAAAGTGAAAAGGGGAGATTGAGAGAAAGAGGAAAGGAGGAAAGAGATGTAGTTGGTGCAGTGTGTACAATAACGTCGATTCGTTCGACACCATCGGCGCAATACTCGCGTCCGCAGGGAGCGTTCTTTGATGATCGAAACCGTTATACCTGCAGCTTACTTCGTGCAATCTAGATCATCTGATGTATCGTTGCATTTGTTTCGTTGATCATTTCTGCCTTTTTCATGCGTATATTGTTCGCGATGCGCTTCCTTTGGCCGCTCGATGTTATTGCCATCTCGCGGTACTATATGTGGCTCACGTGAATAATGATGCGCTGATGCAGTTTCAAGTTTAGTTGTTGCAGTACAAAATACTGAAATTCCTTCGAGGGCAGACGATACGCGTTATCGCGGTTCGCAGCAACACAGTCAAGCATTAACTATACTCAAATACAATTATATTTATTCTCTGGATGTGAGAAAAATCGAAAAGTGTAAATGGACAATCATCGCGTCTTCGTAATTATACCTACCGTTATCAACAGCGTTGATTTATTTTTCGTGCAGCCATAAAGAACCCCATCATCTCCCGCGCAAACGTGCAACGAGTACACTGTAAATCCAAGTGTGTAAAAGTACGCGTTTGCAGCGTGTAGTTGCAATCACTTTTTTTTATAAAATGCATAGTGGCAGCGTTAATAAGCGTTTTAAAAACAACCAAATCGGTGGGCTCTCAACTATTTCAC
>JAPYYV010019311.1:0-30926 GCA_030522625.1 Copidosoma aretas
CATCGTCTAGGATCGTGCGAGGGTAAGCGCGCGCGGAAAAAAAAATCGCCCGCGGGGTGTGCGCCGGGAGCGCGGCGCGATGATTGATCGCGGAGAAAAACACAAGGTGCGTGGGCATCGGCGAGCGCGGGGCGAAATCATCGGGGCGCTGGGCCTTAACCACCGGCTGTCGAAAACGCTCGCTTTTCGTCCCCGCGTGGCATAATGGACGGCTCTCTGCCGATTCGCCGGGGGAAGGCTTAATGAGGATCCTAGACAAAGCTGGAGTGGCTTTGGGTTCCAATAATATCGGCGGTGCAGCTACGGGGTTTTTCGGGACGGGATAACTATACACGACCCGTGGAACGACGCGCAAAATATTGCGTCCGAATTTTAATCAGCCGACAGCGGGAAATTAGCACCTTCTGTCCGAGTTCCACACGACGGCCAGATGCGTGCGCGCCCTCGCGGGCCCCTTCACCCGTCACAATCCGCTCCGGATGAGGAATCGCAGTCGCAGAAAGGGCGGGTACCATGCCCACCTACCTCCGTGTAGAAAATTACTCTGTAATTATCGTTGTTGTTTTTTTTCATTCTTTGTTTTGTCTCTTCGGTACACGCATCGACGCACCCCGGCTCTAATGCGCGCAAAATGTCAGCAGGGCCTTGAAAATCGAAATCGTTGGAACAGGAGTTTTGTACACTTGTAACCATAACGGTAGGCAGGTTACACAAATATAAAAAACATCGAAAATTTGAATTTCCGAGCCTGCTGTTTACTCGCATTTTACGTGTACAGCGATTCCAGCGGAATCATCGCACCGAGATCTCGGCGGAGTTGTACGGAATGTATAAAGGCAAACTGCCCGGCGAGTGACCGTTTTGATTTCTTTTTAGTTTTATTTTCAACGCAGCGGCAGCATCGGTAGCAGCAGCAACAAGATATAATATTACCTCAACTCGAAAGCTCGTACGGTATCTCTATAATGTACGAGGAGGAGGAAGGGGCGGGAGAAAGGAGATCTCTTGCATTATCATCGCTCGCTCCGCGCGCGCTTGCTCGGCCGTAAGAATTGCTGCTCCTCGGAGGACGGGAGAAATGCATGGTGGTAGCCGCATCGGCAGCGTGCAATTAGCGTGCTTGATTGATGTTAATTCAAAGGGTAATTAAGAACGCCGCGCATAAAAATCCGGTAATTTATGGTCATTCGGGATAATTATATGTTGACCGGCTTGTAATTGCAAGCGCTCTTCTTACTTGTTTCTCCCCCCTTCCCTCTTGCGCTTCTCCTCTTCTGCCGCTACACGCACACTGCGTGTATACACACGTATAATATACTGCCACGTATGGAGAAGAAGAAGAAGAAGAAGGAGCGTCGCTGTATGTACGAGCGTTAGAAGTGGGTATGTTATAAAAGCGCGTGTGCGAAAAGATAGAGGGAAGCAGAGAAGATGATGCAGGCGGACGGGCATCAGGGGCGTCGCATAGTTTCGCGTCTGTGCGCGAGAATATACGGTCTCGGATCGCTACGCGGCTTATTATAGGGGCCAGTGGAGTTTAGAGCGATCGCGCGTCTCTCCTCTGCGCTCTCCTCCTCATCGTCTGCGCGCGTTGGGAGGGGGGACAGCGTCGCTCCGGGCGCTAAACACGACTTAGAACAGCAGCGGCAGCTCGATTTACGAGTGGGAGCCATTACCCCCCCCCCCCCCACCCGTCTCTCTCGGTTCATCGGTATATACGTCCAGTGGTGTATACATGTGTGCTCGATCTGCGAGACGTTTGATTGATCGAGCGAAAAATATTCGTTCAATTGAACGAGGAGCCAGTGGCCTGCAACGTACGCACGCGCGGCGCTTTAATTATACACCCTCCCTTCCCCCTGATGGCAACAACTGAAATGACTCACTCGCACTCTGCCCCGCTGCCGCCGACTTTTATTGGCTTACAGCGGCGCGCGATATTGATTGAACATTCATTTTGAATAAACTCGATCCGACTGCGGGTTTTTTGGACCCCCAAATATCTATTGATTCGTATACAGTGTACCGCACAGCAGTCTTGGCTATATTATCCTTTCGACGCGTCGCACGAAGGGGGAACCCCTGCCTCTGCTTGATTTTCGTATGTTTGTTTAATTAGAGGTCCGCTCTTTTCAAAGAATCGCCGTATACCGAGATGAATAGCGTGGCGTACGGAAAAAACACACACACACACACACACACAAAGGACTCGACGAAAGGGTGGCCGTTGTCAATCGGTTCTCGAGTGCGCGCGGCTAACGTTTGGGGTAAAAATGACGTTATGTTTATCATCCACGTGATGGGCAAGGCAGTATAGCTACAGCCATCACCGCAGCGCCTCGGTGCTAAAATACGATACGCGGCGCGGTGACCGTACACAAGAGTACACTGTCCGCTCTCTCGTTTCGGTTTTTATTCCTCCCGCCTCGTGCCCTATACGTACTCGGTATATAAGGTACACACAAGAGATGCGATGCCAATTCATTGAGTTTGCTCAATCGCAGCTAAATCGCTCTCTCTCTCTCTCTCTCTCTCTCTCGTATGTATTATAACGCATAATGTATACGCCAAGAGCCGGGGCCAGCAGTGCAGGCACAAAAGCAAACACGCGAAAGACAAGCAAAAGAAGGTGGATGAGAGAAGGAGGCAGGGAAAAAAAAGTAGCGCCCAGCAGGAACAGTTGGCAACCGCCCATCGGGACATTGTAGGTCGCGACGCGAGGGGGTGGGAAGTGGAGTGTTGGTTCCTTCTTTCAGCCACGTATGTATTTGTATGTACAGGGTACATGTGTACGTATACACCTCTGTGTACCTATGCCTACTTCACTACCATACACGTGTACTGCGCGTACATCACGCCGCGCTACGTAATCAATTGAGCGGATTTAATGCGAGCACGTCGTCGTAGTCGTCGTTGCCAGCAGCAGCAGCGGCATAATCGCGGCTCTGTCGAGGCCGTCATAACGCGCCGAAAGTGAGGACGAGGAGGAGGGTCGGATTATGCGCTCCAGCGGGAGAGCAACTGATACGCGCGCGCGCTATTTATATGTGCGTGTATACTTTGGCTCCGGGGGGTGGAAACGCTCGTATAATATATACATCGATACAGTACACAAGCCCTTCCAAATTTGTAATGCCCCCGTTCACGCTGCGATCGCCCGAACTATTTTATGAGGGCTCACTTTTTTGTGCGTCGATGATCATTGCCATTATACTTTTTTAATGCGGGAGATCGGTATGGATAATATAATAGAGGTACCCCCCCCCCACCCCCCCCCGCCGATCGCCTCCTTTCTCGCATTGTTTTAGCCATCAATGCGGGAAAAAAGAAATCACTCGTCGGATCCGTACGTATAATATTATACGTAATATATAGTACGTGATCCAACAATGGGACACTATAGCTCTTGGTTTTGTAAATCGTTATGAGTGGGTTATTCACGCGGAGGGAGAGAGAATCGAACCGCGGGGAACATTACACACACGCACTCAGAGCTGCTGCTCAAATGAGTCGCCCCCCTTCTACTCCCGCTCGGCTTTCGTTTCAGCGGCGGCTCGGAGGGCAGCCTTTACCTCGCGTGCACCGCATAACACATGGAAAAGCTCGCGCTCGCACTGCTATAACACGTCGCTGGGGTCCAAGTGCGAAGGTAATGGTCGTTACGTGCGATACCGTTCCGTCAGAAATCCACGGGGCTTTGTCCCAAGTCACGAAACGCAAGGATTAAACCCCCCCCCCCCCCCCCCCCCCAACACACTACCCGTTTAATGCGACTGTATATTTCTCCCCGCGTGCCGTGCCCCCCTTCGCTCCTTCTTTTCTACCGTGTATATATACCCGCGCGTGCGTGTACATTATACATGTTTGTAGGCGGAATCGGCACCGGCTCGCGCGGTTTGATAAACTCGCCAAACACAGTGCCTGTATTATTAACTACACGTCGGAGGAACAGCGACGGAAAGTATACAGAGGCAGTGGAGTTTTTTTTTACTTTTTCTTACTCCAGACCATTTACGCACGTGGTCAATCGAAAACTCCCGGCCCGTCGAGCGCGTTTTTTGTAATTTGTAAAATTAGCCGCGCCGATGCCCAATTTGCCCGGCTAATTATTCTAATCACGTCAAAAGTTGCGTTAATGAAGCTTCGTGCGTAACGATGCTTTTTTACTCGGCTCTGTTTTTACCTCCAGCCTATTTTTACACGATGGCGTTGCCTTGGTGTTGTCGTTTTTTTCGCGTTTTTCGCGTACGTAGGCCACGTGCGTTCGTAGAGCTGTAGGCATCGAGCCTCGCACGTCCCTGGTACACGTGTACGCGATTAGCGTAGCCGAGGCGTACACTCTTTAATTTTAATTAGAAAAAAAAAAAGTATAGCGATCGCTGGAGATCCGCGGCACTCTGATATTAGACGTTTTATCAACGCCAACGTAATTTTTATCGTATCGAGGAATTTCCCCCGGAGGCTACAGTTAAATTATATGATTGTTGTACATGGATTTGATAAAAATACAAATTAGCGGCGGGATGTGTATTACACAGCTCTCGATTAGCTTGGATTATTGCTCGGGATTAAGAGCGTCCAGCGTCGGCTCTGGCAAATAAAATGAGACAAACTTTGAGACTTATCAGTCCAACAATTGTTGAGTTGATAAAGTACTCGTCTATATAAAATTGAGGGGCACATTGTACCAACAATAAGTATATACAGACGGAATGGAAGAGTGATTTCGCATGTGTCGACGACTCGCTTCTCTCCGATGGCTCGGGGCGACGCGAGAGCAAATGAGAAAGAAAAAAAGCAAGTACGGAGGAGCCGCGTGCAGAAAGAAAGAAAGGGGTGGGAAGTAGGAGGAGGAAAAAAAGAAACGCACGCAGACTAAATCAGAGCGCGAGCGAGCGAGTGCATTAAACCCCGAATTACCACAAATAGAACTTTAACCGCGCGCTACTCCTATTATAATGGCCGGGGCCCCCCTGCTAAGGACGTATTTATGTACTAAACCGACTTCACGGCTCACGCTGAGTCGCTGGAATTAACATCTGGCCTCTGCGTATACGCAACCGTATGGACTGTCGTTCTGTTGGTGCGCGCGCGCGCAGGGTGTGCTGGTCTGAGTGACGACGGCGATACCTACTGTTTGTTTTTGTTTCATTTTTTTATCACCACCACTACTTCTCGGCGACGAAGCCCGACAATTTCGAAATTAAACCCGCTGCGCCCGCCCCGCAGGAGTCTGCAGCGAACTCTATTCAATCGCACCCGGGATTCTCGGCTCGGTTTCTTCGTTTCGTGCGGTAGGGATTGTGCGATCGCAAGCTCCCCGCGAAATTACCAGCTCAATGTCGGTACGGCCGAAAGCAGGCGAGAAAAAGTTTTCCGCAAGGACGCGCCATTAGCGGACACCCCCTTTGTTTCCCGCGAGCTCCGTCGGTTTGGTATAGGTGTGAGACCCGCCAGCCGCGCGAGGAGGAGAGCTTTGACAAAAGAAGCCCGGACTACTTTCTCGAGGCGTTGCGCTCGGGAGCGAGGCGACGGGGACACCGAGGAAGCGGTCCTTGAGGAGCCGACGACGACGCCGGGAATCTCGGGAAGCGAGTGCTTTTCAGAGGCAAATTAGGTCCATTAGGGGACGGCCGAGCCGCGGGCACGTAGAGTACAGTGAGAGACGACGGGGGGGGGGGGGGGGGGGGGGGAGGGAAAAAGAAAAAAATGAAGAAAGGGGGGGCCCCCGAGGCGGACGCGCGGGGGCCCCCCCTTTTTTTTTTTTTTCTTCCTTCCTTCTGGCCCATGTACTGCACACACCCCCACACACTTCCAACCCTTTGGTACAACGTGTATCCATAACGCAGACGACGACGGTGCAGGCAACTTATACCACGCACATCTAGCCCGAGCGCGTGCGTGCCCCCCCATAAACTATTAGAATTAATGACGCCGCACGCATGGGCTCTTATTCTCTGCTCTCCCCTGCACGGGGCGTACCGCCGCTCCAGTCGACCGGTCAGCTTTTTTAAGTAGCTAGGTTGGCGCTCATCTCGGGTCGCTGCGCCGAATACAATACGCGGTTCCTCTTGGCTACGGTATAAGTAGATAGCTACGAGAGCCCGAGGGTGCCCTGCAATGACGCGTGGAAAATACTCATCCTGGTGCTCTGTACCCTCTCGTCGGCCTGCGTTTACAAATATACGTCGCACGTGTGATACGGTTTCGGTCAGATCTCCGTCGCGCGTTGATTGCGAGAATGGTACAATATCGACAACTCATTGCGCCCGCGATCGTGTTGCAGGTCTTTCACGCAAATTCAAACGATCGCGCCGACTCGACGATTCCGAATCGTCGCGTCGCTATCTTTGTCCTGCCGCATGGTACTCGCGAGGATTTCATTGTCGACCGCAGCAGGCAACTTTTGCCTCGAACGCTTCACCGTTCCTCGAAATTTAAACGTTGTGCGCGGATTCGAGCTTTTTAATTGCCATTAAAAAGCACGTGCCGATACGAACTGTTTTTTTTTTGTTTTCTTCTTTTAAACGCTCGCCTACGCGTGTTCCGCGTTTTTATCATACCTATACGAGCGGGGGAATTTTTTCCCCGAGCGCGCCGATTTATTTATTCAGACAACTTTTAATTGCTTATTAAAAAATTGACGCGACCGCAGAGCTTTTCACTCGCGCGGCGGGAGGGGAGGGGCAAAAATAAGATAATCAAGCTCCATCAATAAAGTATGACCGCCCTGCTTATCGACATACACATACGTTGTATCCCATTGTCGCGGTGGCGAACAATTTTTTGAATCAACGGCGACTCGGCTTCCGCCAAAAAATAACTTGCTGCTGGGGGGAGGGGAAAGAATTGGTGGACTATTATTTTTGCGCCCCACTAAATATTACAGTTTTGTCGAATAAAACACTTGAGCACACGGGTTACAAAAATAGCAAAAATCAGCGTCGGGTGCAGGGTAACGGTGCGGTATGGACCACAGCGCGAAGGAGGAAAAAAAAAAAAAAAAAAAAAAAAAAAACCGAGGCAAAGGAAGGTGAACAAATGAAAGAGAAATAAGTAAGGCAGGCACGCGCGCGAGTGGGTATACAGAGCTTAGTGGAAGCAGGCGAGTTGTCGGGGGAAATGTTATCGCGCGTCGTATCGTCGGTCTACATTGTGGCTCGGCTATAGCTTGTATACACGTGTGGCAGAGTGTGACGCGTATACGCGCAGGGGGTGGAAGAAAGAAAGGGGGAGAGGGAGGGCAACTAACTCGTCGTCGAGCAGCAAAGGGGAATTGAATGGGGTAGCAAACGAGGGAGGGGGGGGGGTCTCGCAGTCGTCGAGCTTCGCCAACGGAGAAAATAAGAGAAAGAGAGACCATAGAGTCAGGAAGTGGAGCGGCGGCGAAGGAGAGGCAGCAGAGTAGGGCCGAATCGCGAATGCGTCCATAGTATTACGTATCCGGAGCGGCGGCGCGAGTCATCGATCCGTTTTCTTGACCTCGACAGTGCCCACTTTTGAGTTTATAATAATAGCACCGGGTACTTATATACTTATAGGGCTCCGCCGACGAAATTCCGATAAGCCGTCGCTTCTCTCCCCTCTCCTGCTCGACGTCGATTTCCACGAGTCCGCTGGGCTAGTCAAGGTCGATCCCTATCACCATCATCATCATCTACGGCCGTCTGGCGCTCATAAATTTTTATCGCATTCCGTATATTATGACGCTTATTATTTCGAGAGGCGCACTGGATTTTCTCGTCCCCGTGGCTCTCGCCTAGATACATCTGGCCTACATTTGCAACTCATTAATTTTCCGGCGCAGAAGAAGGCCCGTTTAGATTTTGCTCCGGCGGTTCAATTTTTTGTCTCTTATGTTTTCGAGTCCAAAGTTCAAACAAGCAAGCCTCTTTCCTCACCCTTGGATCCAAATTGAAATTCAGTATCGGGGGAGCGCACTCGAGCGACCGGCGCGACTTTTAAAAAAAAAGGGGGTTTCGCGATAAAAAAGACGGTCGAGGGGCTCGCGCCTTATTATTACGTAAGGGGGGGGGGGCTGCTCTCCCTCTCTCTTTCTAGGGCAAATGGGTCACGTTCCCCCTAAGCGCATGCAGATATATAATAGGCACAAAGGGGAGAGCCCCGCGCAAATTGTAGCTCCTCCGCCGTCGCCACGGCATCGTATTATTCTTCTTCTTCGTGGCGCCCTCCGCCTCCGCCCCTCGCCCCTATACCATGTACGCCTCCCTACTTATGTGTGCCGTGTAACTTCATCGCTCCCGTTCTTTTGTCGTCCGGCCCCCCGGTCTGCCAGTGTACTTTCTCAAGTGGGCGCCCAGCCTCCAGCAGTATCGTCCGGTGGTGGATGATGCAGCTACCCCGTCCCCCCTCGCCTTTTACTTCAAGATACGCTTCTTCTCGGCCCTGCTGCACCTCCTATCGAGACCCCTTCATCTCCCGCTCTCGCGTTTAGGCCGCAGTTTAGCCGCTTACCGTTTTTTCCCCCCACACCCTCTCGCTCATCCTACGATTGTGTGCGTACCTTCGGCCACGGGCTGCTCTTTCTCCCACACTTTTCATCGATCGCTCGTGGATTCTCTCTTTTTTATTTCGATGCGACGGCGATAAAACTCGAGTGTACATGTACTCCCGCGCTTATCGAGCAAAGTGTGACGGCCTGCCCGGATGCTCCCATCGCCAGTTGTACGGCAACGTCACGGTGGCATGCCATATATATTATAATAAGAGGTACACCGAAATAAATCGGTTGCGCGTCGTTCCGTTTATAAAGATATCCATCGTCTCCCTTACGTAAAATTACATCATCCACGGAAAATTTTCCACGATTACTCGTGACGCGTGATTCGGTCTCTGCAGTCGGGTTATAAATCATCGATCGGACACACGTTAGTAATCGCGCGAGGGTCGATGGATTAATTCCGTTCGTACGGATGTCTGATAAAATTATGAACCGCCGTGTATTATTATTCTCGTTATTATTACGCCGTGCATGATAAAACCGAAGATGGAAATAACGTATTGCGAGTGGACCCGTTAGATCCGCGAGCGTATAAAATTATCCTCGCCAGGCTATTGGAAAAGCTGCTCGATATTATCGGTGTAATATTACGTATAGGATGCTCGCTTGTAATATTCATCGTACACGATGCGACGTAACACCAAAGAGAGCCCCGAGAGAGCCGCGAAGATCGGCACAGCGTCCGCGTATACAAGTCGCGCGAAATTAGCGAAATTTAATTCGAGCTCGCTCTAATTGTAAAGCAAAACAGGGGCCGAGAGTAAGCACAGCGCTATAGGTGTATGCGCGTCGCGCGGGATAGTACGGTGTGTATAAGGGAGGAGCCCGGCGACTAAGCCGCTCTCTCTCAACTTGTTGATCCGCTCGGTTTTCCTCGGCAGGAGTCGCCGGCGCGAGGAAAAAGGCGAGGATACACTGCACACTTCCTCCCGATTTTCCCTGGCTTGTATACTGTATTATAGAATACACACGCGCCCCGTCCTCCTCCGCCGCGCTCGGATCCGCTGATGGCATAGCGTATAAGCGCGCGCCCCCGTGTCGGCGACGAGCCCCACCCCTTCGGGAGGCGGTGGCAAGCGTCACGCCGGCAGCACGTGCTCCTCTGCACAGCTTCTTCTTCTTCTTCTTCTTCTTCTTCTTCTTCTGCCGATGCAGCCTGTTTACCTCCCGCGCCGCATATCTCTGTATCGTATTTTATATATTGTACAATATTGCACGGATGGGTACGAATGACGCGAGCGTGAGTCTCCGTTGACCTTTTTTCTTCCCGACCGATCTAAATATTTTCGATGGTCACTTTGCACGCGGGTCTCGGTGTAATTCTCTCGCAGAGGAATATAAATTGATGTGTATACAACGCGCATGATCGTCATCGCTATGGTTAACGCGTTACAGCAGTAATAATACAAATAATAATAATGACAGCGCCGACACTGCGGCGATCTGGATCGTCTTCGCACGCTTAACTCGCTCTCATTGCACTTGGCGCGATCGGTCAGTATATGTAATTCTTATACATACCTACGCAATATAGTTTGGTCGGTACATAACGATCGGCTCGTGATGTCCAATATAGGTATATTATACTCGATCGTCGCTGCTATGTACGTTATACGCGAATCAGGGCTCCTCGTTCGGATGATACTCTGCTTCTACTGTCACGGGAAAAGAAAAGAGCTCACTTATAACCGTTGATATATCACGGGGCTCGTGCATTTGAATCGAGGAAAATGGGCACGGGCGTACTTTTCGAAAATACGGTCAACCTATACTTGAATGGCGAATAACGCTGCGCGGATTCCTCTTCGTATTTTTTCCTTTCGCTTCGCCTATTTTCCTAGAAGCTCTCAAATGGGCTTAATTAGAGCGCGCTCCAAAGTCACGTATACTTGAATTGGCCGAGCGACGATCATGGAGGAGCCGCGGCTGTCGTCCGACCGTATATTACGACGACAATGAGAATTGATAGAGATATTTTTGTATTAGAGCGAGCGCGCGCGTTAATTCGTTCGATGATGATGATGATGACGCCGCTTCTATATGGTGTATATGTACCGTACCGAGCAGATTTATACGCTCGTCGGCGTAATGCGCGGGTCGTTTAAGAAAATTGCCCGGCCGAAGGAGAATACATGTATATATATATATATATATGTACTAAACGTCGACAGCTCGAGATGACGAAACGGGCACGCATCAGCGTATATACATATATTTATATACTCGCTTCTAGCGGTGTGTGTATGCGCGTCGTATTAAATACGCGGAGATTATTAACAGCGCGGAGCTGCTGTGCTTCGGGGAACTCGGCCGCAGGAGACTCGGGGTCCTTCGATTAGCATTATTTCCCCGGGCCTTCGCGTGCAAGTGTGATTATCGGGGTGATTATTGGAGGCCAGCTAAGTAGCCGGTGGAAATTATCGCGCGAAACTTGGGCACACACGCGGCGGCAACCAGTTTTCTGCTGCCGCCGCTTCCCGCGGGCCTTCTTTTTTTTTCGCGCCGCGCATTACTCGCGTCACGTTAGGCTAGATTTTTACCCTCCCGCTCGTAGGTACAACGCGTGCGTGTGTGCCGTGCGATTAGGTACGGAGCGCGCTGTAATTTCGAAAAATTAACAGGCCCGTACAGCGCAAAACGGCGTATAAATAGAGCGCGCGCGGGAGAGAGGTTTTGCATTACATGCGCGCCCAGTGTCCCTTGCGTAACGACGGAAAAATTGAGAGCTGGCCAATGGACGGCGGCGGTCAGCGTGAATTCAGGCCTGTGCAGGGCAGGTCAACTTTTTCCAACTCGTTTATTCGATTAGGAATCGAGCAGGAGAAGAAAAAGTTCACTAGCCCGCGGGTCCGAGTGTAATAATAACGCGGACCGCCTGGCGGTGTACTTTTTCTCGGAGGATCTCGCGCGACTCTCGTCCCTTCGACTGTACGGTCTGTTCTCCCCTCTCTGCCCAATCACACTTGCGGCCCTGCTCTCCCGCCAACCCTATTCTCCCGCACGTGGATATACGTCCGAGTAACTTTCTTAATTACTGAGATTAAGTTAATCGCAGCCAGCCGGCGATAATCACCGGCCTAGGCCCGCGCCTCGGCCCGCTATCGATGCTGGCAAAACCACACAAAAAAAACAAACAGGAAGGGGGGACGGGGGACCTCCCGCCCCCCCCCTCTTCCCCCTCCAAAAAAAAAAAAAAAAAAAGAAAAAGAAAGGGGGAAGAGGGTACCACCGGCTCGATCCTTATTCCCCCTGCAGCGGCCCACTCCCAACTTCTTTCCCCCTCGTGTACACACCCCGGGTCTGGACTGCTACTTATTTCCCGTCCCTCCTTTCTTCCTTCTACTTTGTTGTACTCCTCTCTCGGAGATCCGACGCGGGCTCTTGCTTTCGCCCTCTTATACACACCCTGTGATATATCATACTGTACACTCGAAATAAGCAAGTGAATACAGGAAGCGAGACAGGGCGGTTTCTCGGCTTTTCCGCGCGCGAAATGTACATTGATTGGGACAAACGGATCATTGAATGGGAAGACCCGAGTAAGCATTTTCTTGCGCTTCGAGTCGTACAGTCGCTCATTATTTCCAAAGCACCCTAATGGAACGGTTAATAATTAAGCTCGCATAGGGGCGCGCTTATTTTCATAGGCGGGGAAAAATTTATTTGTAATCCACGCTTCCGGAGCCATTAGTATGGAAAAAAAAGAGCACTCGACAATATTGTATGAATTATTAATCAATTCTAATAGGGATAATGTTAATACACCTTTTTTTTATTGCTTATATTATTGTAGGTAATACACTACTCTGTATGGTTTTGCGGATTTATTGATGATCAAACTTCCATTAGTGTATATTTTTAGCTTGTCGTGAGCTAAACGTAAATATAATATGCATCATTTACAATTTACAATTATAATATTCGAAAAACTCTGTAGTAACAAGGTAAACACCCAAATATAATATACGCATTTCAAACGAATGTCATCGTTTGTTTGTTTCCTCGCGCAGTTCCAAGTTTGCTTTGAAAGTCATTTCGTTGCGATGAGCTTATATGAGCTTATATTCCGCTAGGCAATGTCGGATACATAAAACAGCATTCAACCATCAGGGGACACTCATTTGACTTGTGAGGTAAATAAATAATGATTACTCATTATGGAGATAATACGAATATTGTACGACAAGTATTTACACCTCTGAACTTTACAAGTCACAAGTACAGACGATCGTTCGAAAGAAAAACTTCCAGGTATCAGCTCTATTATTTTTTCGGCAAATCGAAGGCAAGCGTTATGCCGTATTATTAGTATACTTGGGTCATTCCGATCAATAGCAGCAATGGTATATTTTAAGTAATATACGAAGAACGAAACATTAACAATCAGGCAGATAAGACTGGGTCGTTTCGATAATAAAGCAGGACGCCGAGCGCTTGCAAAATTCATCGGCGGATCGACGGAAATCCTTACTTGCCCACAATCCCGTCGCGCGGCGGTATAAATAAGTATATATGACGCAGCATGCAACTATGCCCTAAATTAAGACGCCGAAGCGATGATCTTAATCGCGGTCTCCCCTCGGAACCACTGCGGTGTCAATCATCGCTTGAAATCCGAGCTTCCGAGATATCCAGCCGCGCGCGGCCGGAAAATGACGGAACAAAAGGGAGGAACGGAAGAGTAGAAATAAAAACGCGATCGATGAGCAAGCGCTATCGCGAGTAAATCAGCGGAGGAGGCTTATCGCCCGCCGCGGCACTTTGACAGCGACCCCCCCCCCCCCCCCACTCCGGCAGCAATAAATGTTTATCGCGAGTTTATACGCGGAGCGAGGGACCATTGCAGCCGGCAATCGCTCGAGAGCTTTCCTCGTTATACACCTGGCGAGAGTTGGAGAGAAAAAAAATGTAAGAAGCAGGGAAACAACGTCCCGTCCGCGCTTACCTGAAACGACCCGTGATTGTCGCGCGTACGACGTCGTTATGGCGCTGTTGATCGCACCGCCGCCGAGGTGGTGGTGCTGACGACGTGGGTTCAGGGGATAGGGCAGGGCCGAGGGTAGCAGCTGGTAGATCGGCGCCTCCCTTTCGTCCGCGTCGTCCTCGACGTTCCGCTGCGGCCGAGGACCAACGACGGCTCGGCAGGGCTCAATCACTACGTCGTAGCCCTGCGGACGAAGCACAGCCTCGTCCGGCAGTCAGGGCAGCTGATGTCGGCGCATCTCGGCCCCTCGTCCGCGTACAGGTACGAGAGTCGGGGTTATACTGCGGTGATAAAAGTTCGGTGACGACGCGCCGCACGTGTCCCCGCGCACTGGCTCCGTCTCTGTCGCTCGAAGGCGCGCGCACGCGCTATATAATATACTACCCCCGCAGCTGCACCGATGCGTCGCTCCTCCGGCGTGTACCCGTCCTATATATATATATATATGGCTCGTGCAACCGATGCCGGTGCCGCGGACTGCCTAATATATCGCGCACTTGCACCACTAATGTATATTACAATTATCCCTCTTGTCCTTCCCTCTGGTGCGACGTACGAAAAGCACAATCAGTTCGACGGAGCTTTCCTGCTGCTGTTATTATGATTACATAATTATAGTCACTCACGGCACCAGCACAAGTTATTCCGTGTATCACTTTTCGTCCCCCGAGCTCCAAGTGTCAAATCACCGTCAAACTCGAACGAAGAACCTACCGCGCGCGGACCGCGACATGATAATAACAATTACATCGTACAAAATGCGCGTGTACTGTGAAAAAGAGCAGCGCGGAGCTTGCAAGAACGTATACATACAACGGCGATAACGAGCGCGGCGGACGGCGCGCGCGTCACGGCACTGCACGTGTGTACAGGGGGAGCACCTCGCGGTCCGCAGGCTGGCTGCGTAGTGGCGCGGCGCGGCTCCGGCTATATCCGAGCGACAGCCGGCGAGGCATACCACGTATATATATATACATATATGTGGGTGTAAGCGCCGGCGGTGCGGGCGGTGGTGGTGGCGGCTCCAGCCAGCGCCGGCCGAGCAGAGGTGGGGGCCGGCGGGGGCGTGACGGGGGCGGACTCAACGCTCGCGGAGGTGGGCACCGCGGGACGGATAGCGAGCGGCGCGCGCGCGCGCATATCCTTCGTGCACAGTGCAGCCCCGCTACAGCTTCTCGGGTTTGTTATCATTGTCGCTGATGTTGTTGCTGCATGTATCTATGTTTGTTGCAAGTGTCCGGTCCGAGGAGCGGCTCCTCCGGGGTGAGCTGACGATGTAGATCCACCCGAGCCGCGGGCTTTCCTTGCTGATGTGCAGCCTTCTTTCTTCGACACATATCTATACTTACGAGGATAAATCGCGAGTAGGGTGAAGGAACTTGGGCGTGAATAAAGTCGATCGGTGGTGCAGAGTATGGTACAATGATGTATATAGCGAGGAGACATTGCGGTGAAACGGTTGATTTTTTTTTGCCAAAGTGCGGGAGCATTCCTTGCGTCGATTTTTCCATAGATTTATACGTGAAAAGTTACATTATTTCCATACTGTACAAGTACTTTTTGAACGATTTGGAACTTTGCATACGAGATGGAAAAAAATTACGACGCACACGGGTGAATGATTGTTGCATGGAAACGTTGGCTGATTGCAAATATGACTTACGAGCATCCGCACGTCAGCGTCTTGCAGGGGTTAACATCGGCCTGACCGGTACCTAAGTATATAGGAGAAGAATGGTTTAGCCACGCAAATCCACGTCGGGGCAAACGACTTCGACAGAGGATTTAATAGCCGAGCAGAGGAAGGGGGACGGTGCGAACAGGAAATTTACAGGATTGAGATGTCTGCACCACAACAGCCCAAGGCCGAGAGAAGAAGAAGAAGAACCCCACTCAAAGTTACATGCGGCTGGAAAGCAGGCCTTCAAAACGGATGATAAAAGATACTCATTTACGCTCGAATACAGCCGATCGCGAGCAAAGTTCACGGTATCGTTGCGCACCGACCTCCGCGCTATACTTATATATATATATATATATATATAGACCCCAAGAGATGACAAATCACGGTCGCGCCGAGTGCCAATAGGAGCTTTCGCGGTCGCTGCCGAAAGAGTCATTACACACGAAAGGGCTGCTGCGGGGCGAGACGAAGGGATGAAGACGCCACTGTGGCACCATCGGTCCGCACCCCTTCGGAGCTCACCCCTCGATTTCCGCGACGCCGAGAGCCCCTCTTTTCACCCTCGTGCGCGCGTTGGCACGTCTCTATCCCCGTTGCACTTGCCGGCGAGTCTCTGTGATACGTAACGCACATATATTTATATAGTTTCGGGAGAGAAAAGTGCAGGGGAAGCGCATCGGCTCTTGGGCAACGTTTAAGACGTCCTGAAGATTGATTGTTTCATGGATACTGTGTATACTTTATTTCAGTCCTCCATCCAACCTCAAGCTTCAAACTGTCGGTTACTGTTCAATTCATTCATTCGTTCGTTGAAAATGATTAATACTAATATTGCTGCATCGAAGAAGGGTTGTCCATCACGTATACGCAAATTCACCATTTTTTTTCTTCTTTTTTTTCGCCGTTTCGAATATAAAAATAACGAAAAGTCAGACTTATTATTGTAGCGCTGGAGAAAAAAAAATCCAAATTACCATCGTCTGGCTGCAATTACAGCTGGAAATTGTTTTTCCCCCTCCACGGCGCTCCCATTTCTGGATAAGCCTCCTTTACGGAGAGCCGAGCGGAGAAGTAAGTCGAGCTTTGTTAATCAATTAAGCCGAGCAGGAGGGGGGGGGGGGGGGGAGGACGGAGAACGAGGGGAGGCGGAGATAATGATGGGTCAATGTTCCTATTTGTGGACAGCCCCTACTGCTCGGGCCGGTCTCCTATCGATCGGTCGGCCCTGTACTCGTCGTCCTCGTCGTAGTACTTCCACGCTCTGTCGCCGGCACATCCCAAACAGCTCAATTTTTGCCCCCCAACTTTTACGGCGTTACGTGACCCTGTATACGTATAAATATACTCCCCAGCTCGGCCGGCTGGCCACATAAATTATTTAGCGTCCGCTAATTACTTTCTTCCAGCGTTAATTTCATTAGACCTCACAGAAACTTGCGCACTGTGACACGGATAGAAACACTTGACCGATAATGAACTTTTCGATGGGAATTATTGTTCGACTGTATTTTAGGATTTTGTTTGTGGAAAAACATTGGAGTTTATACAAATGAGTTACAACTACTGAAAAGAAGAGCCAGATTTAAGAGAGCGGAGACGAAAATACGCACCGATAGTACCCGAACCACATTGTTTTACAAGCTTATCTTCGCTCCAATGCGATATTGTCCGACACGTATAATAAGTGACGAACGCTTGAAAAATGCCCGATGAAAAAGGGAGATGGGAGAAAAAGAAAGGAGGGAAGAAGGGACGCGCGAGGTGGTACAAAAATGAGGCAGAAAAAGCGGGTAAACAACGGGCGCCGAGCAGCATGGAAAAAAAGGTGGAGCTGCAGTAAACGGAGACACGCGGGGCGAGCTGATTACAGGATTGAAATGTATGATTGAGACGCGTGACATTACACAGCGCACCATCAGCGAAAGGACGCGTCGCCGGAGATATTATAACACGTGCAGGTATGCTCGAGGCGGCAAGGCTGCACCGACCGAATGAATGAAATCAGCACTTGTCCTCCTCCTCTTTCTCCCGAGCGAGCAGCAGCAGCAGCAGCAGCAGAAGGTCCACGTGCTCTTTCCGCTCACGTATATAGATAGAGAGGCCCTCGAACCCTCCCTCGGTCTCCCCCTCTACCTCAAGCTCCACGTCGTGAGTGGTCCATACACACTACATCGCACGTGCGTGCAGCAGCTATAGGATCGCGCGCGCTCCACATCCTCTCTCCGGTCTTCCTTTTTCTTCCGCATCCCTCTGGATTCCTCCCCCTTTCTCTCGTCCTTCCCCTTCGCTCTACATTGACGATGTTTCCGCGACCAAAGTTTTTGCCCCGCACTTTTGATCGCGCGTCCCATTTCATTCCTGTCGCACGTTCCATCGGAGGTCGAGCGTCGCGTCGCCCTTCCCCCCGTTCCTCCTCCCGCGTAGCTGCAACTTTTTCTTCCTGCTTTTTTCTCTGCCTTTGATTCGACGTTTTCAATCATCGTTCATTTCAGGACTGCCAAAAATCAAGTTTGCACAGCGCAAAGGGTCCTCGAAGGGACGCGGCATCGTTTTGGGTCCTTCGCGCCGAGCGACGGCGGACAGGGCGCGAGCAGTCGCGCTCGCACCTCCCTCCGGGTCGATTAAAGCTGTACAAAGTGTTTGTCATCATCTCTGCCTCCTTTCCTCTCCCTCCCGGCGCCTCTCGCTCGCCCGTTCGCGGTCGACTATAATACATTGTGCTCCGCCGGCACTGGGTTACCAACTCGGGCCGCACCTCCCCTCCTCCTCCGCCTGCTCCGCTCGACGATCTCCTTCCTTCTCCCTTCCTCCCGCGTTCATTCTCTTTTCGCTCAGCTCCGACCTCCCTCGCCTTTTCTCTGTCCTCCCTGTCGCGCGTGCGGTGGAATGCGGGGGGGGGGGGGGGGGGGGGGGGGGAGGGGTTCCACCCCCCCCCCCCCCGCCGCGCGCCCTCCCCCTTTTTTTCTTTTTTTTCCGGATAATCTCGCGAAAACGCTCACTCCCGCAGGATTAACTTCGCAGGGGATTCTCCCTTTCTTCTGATTCTTCCTTCCGTACCGTTTAACCCACTTAAAGTCTGTACGCATACGCGCTGGTGTGGTATTATTATTACTACTATTATACGTCATGGGACGCGCAGGTTTATACATACACACGATTGTTTTGTGTTTCTGTGTACGTCGGCGCTTTGCTTCCCTCCTCCTCCGTTCCGCCTTGTTTATTGAGTTACTCAATTCCTCTCTCCGCCTCTATTTACACCGCCGCCTATTACGGATTGCGCCTTTTTTCTTACCAGCTCTCTTTCCCGCGTTTTACCATTATTCACGTTCGCGGATTCGCTTCTCTTTTCCCACCGGCCGTTTGTCTTTTTTGTTTTCCCCGATATCTAATCTGATTAAGTGGAGAAATCTCTCTGTTGGCAATACAACGAGGCTTAGTGCAATTTGTCTCGAAAGTCGATTCGTGATGTTAATGATAATATAGTTCTCACGGTATTTGCAAAAGTAAACTAGGGGATTGGGCTCGAAGGTCCAAAAGTTTAGCCGCTAGAATATCGAAAAACGGGGAGGTTGAGATTGCATGCCAGCTCGTGTTTGAAATTTTATTTAGGGCCAGTGCGAAAAAGTAGTGGGATGTCTGTCATACCGAAGGGTTTCACATAAGTTGACCCTGTTGCATCGATCGTATGTTTACAATATTATGGTCCTCCCCGTGGACGTTTGTATGGCCATTTAAAACCTGAGATAATAATAAGTGTATAACGGAGATGGAGAATCAGAGCTCTCTTTACGAGCGCCTTCTCAGAAGTACGAGCCTGGCCTTCTTCTCTGCTCGCTTACGTCGCGCGAACGGCCTCAAAATAATGGGTACGATCGTTGCATCCTCGTTCGTGTGCACACTAGTATACTATACTTGACAGTGGCAATAATGATTTGATTAGAGATGATTTTTTTTACAATTTACTACTGTGCTTTGGAGTAATGAGCCTAAGCAATTAAAACGTATAAGAACATGTTCTAAACGTATGTACGAAGGCAGATTTTTATGCAGCCACAATCATTACCCATTCATAAGCAAAATGTGAGTAAATTTTTTCATAGAAGAATAAATTGTATCAAGAATAAAAATTATCATCGTCAAGCCGAACGATTATCGAACGTGAAAATTTCTAAATAATTTTTATTTGTTCGATATTACCAGGAAAAGAACAACACAAAAATATAGATATATTTCAACTGCTGAGACAAAGTAGCGTTGATTACGTTTTGACTTGTTTCAGGTTAAAATAAGTCTCAAGTCATAGTGTGTACCGTATACACAGCAAAGAAGTATGTACAAGTGTGAATTTAATTCATAGTGTTTACAAATAAGACTTAACTTTCTCCTGCCGTCATTATGAATATTTATCTGGTGTATACTTAATGTTGTACACAATAAATGTACCAAAAATTTAATTAATTTAAATGTAGAAACAAAATTACAAAAATAATTTCAAACCAAAGAGTGTGGTGTACTAGTAAATTAAGGGGTATCAACACTATAGTGTATTAAATGGGGAAAAAGACAGTTTTGCAGCTGCACAAGAAGAAGATCATCGTAGGAAGAGATTTCACGAAGAAATTGTGCTACTGGATCACCGAATAAATATACAAGAATATAGTACCGGTATTGAATACTTCCCACCTTCTGATAACATCGGTTGATTTCTCATTTCGTATGATGTTTCTCTTAAGTAATAGAAAAGCCGGAGATATACGTCAAACTTGAAATATTGTTCAGTCAGGTGAAACAAACCATTGCCCACTATAATTCCAAGCCCTGTCTTACATAACGAATTTTTCCACTTTTTAACATGGTTTTCAATCCAACGTTCAAACCTCTTTTAGATCGACACCGAAATCGAACCAAAGTGAATAACGTACTCAAGGTTCGACGATGCCACCTCCCGTACTGCGTCTAGGTACATAATCGAGCAATGAGCGCGATGGGCTATCCGCGTACGGGTATACCCATAGCACCGTAAACTTGATATTCTTCCCGCATCCGTGAGGGCCGCGCGCGGCAGGCACAAAGCACGACCCGAGACCCCTGCGAAACTCCTCTGCCATCCTCTGCCGGCGGTACTTAAATAACTCCCATATAACGCCAATCCATTGTCCTGGCAATTACACCACGCCGGCCGGAGTACGATGACGTTGCTGCGCACCGATACTTACTTTGGGCACTAGGTCTTCCCGAAACGCGCACAGCCACTGAGAGCGCTATATAATACACGCTGCTCCGACCAGCGCCGTACACGCGTATGTAAGTAATACCGCGCGTGTATGCACACGAGCCAAGGAAACCCTCTCTGATGCGCGTCGTAACTTTTTATTCAAAAGCCCGGGGGTATCCGAAATGCAAATGACCGCAAGTTTGCATAAATTCATGCATTCGTTCACGCCCGCGTTACAATTCTGATGAATTCCCCGTCCCCCGTCTTCTTCCGCTCCTCGCCAGCTCGTTCGCTCCCTCGCTCCACCCTTTCTTCCTTTTCGTTATAAATTATTTACCCGCTAATGCAATTAGAAGGAAAAACACGCGCGCTGCACGGCTCGAATTTAATCATCCGGTTTTTCCCGCGCGCGACAGGATAAGGGGCTCGCTCCGGACTTTTTCGAGCCGCCAGATAAGCCAGCCCGGGAGAACGAGGATCGCTATCGCGGCCCGTGATTAGCGATTCGGGATCTCGATTCTTTCCGCGCCACTGATCAACAGATTTTCTCGGCCCGCCCCGCGCGGCTCTGAATACAATTTCAACTATCTCGCCCTGGGATATTATCGTCGTGATGCTGCGTTCTTGCCGGGGCTCCGGGTATCTTTATTCGTCGTAAACTATCGGTCGATCAATACGGCCGATAATGTAATTTATTTATCATCCCAGCGGCGTTTTACACTCGTGCAGTCTGATTCCGTGCGAAAATCATCGTGCCGAATTCCATGCGCGCGTGTACGATTAAAACGAAGAAAACGTCAATTCTCACACGAATTTCTGCGACCGCCTGATATTTACTACCCTACGATGGATAGGATCAATTGCAATTGGGTTTGCTCCTGGAATACTTATTGATGAATCAAGGCGGTACAGAGACAAACGAAAAAAATCTTTCGCTGTTAGGTCCTGCGGCCTGCCAAAATATTCTCCTCGCAACAGAGTACGAGCAACAAAATTTTTTCGGACCCCCTTCCTATACCCTGCATGATCCTCACGTTTACGAGCAGAGCCGGTTAATATTCCTCGGTTCGATAATACGCGCGAACAAGGTATTATATTCACAGGAGACAAAGAGGCGTCGGCGGGGACGGCGGCAACCGAGAGAGGGCATTTTCGGACGGAATATTTCGCCGGTATCCTGCCAGCCTCCACTCGACCGGTAGCTTCGATCATTAAACGTGCGTATACGGCCTCATAATATTGCAATCCGCGGCCATAATTTACCTCGTTTTATAGTTGAAGCAGCAGCAGCAGTGTCGAGGCGGTTCGTATACATACCCCTAATACCCGCAGCCCGCGCGCTCCCCCGTGCCTTTAGGTTCAAGTTGTACGGACTGACCATAAAGCTCGCCGGGTATTTTAACGATACGCGGATATATCGGGCTACCACAATGGGCACTTGTTTGCAATAGTGCAGTGTCCCCCCTCCAGCCCACCCAACCGCACAGCCACACCCCCCAGCGCCCCAGTCACGGCCTACATGCTAATAACTTTCGCTAATGGCTAATTATCGTCCAGACTGCCCTGGTGTCCCCCACCACATGGACCAGCTTCGTACCGCCTGCTGAATTTTCCGATCGTTAAACTTACGAGAGCCTTGCACTCCGCAGCCCATCAGCCATACAAGCCCCGATGGCATAACATTATGATATCCTCTCGACGCAATCGCGCGACCCTCGGTCGCGTTTAATTTTGTCGCTCTGTGCGCGCGACGATGCCGGTTATAATACACTCGCCGATGTTTCGAGGGCACGCTGTAGGGAATAAAAGCGCCAATGATTGCCCCGCCGAACTCCCAAAGAGTTTTAAACGTCGCGGCGGTAAGTTGCGGGCTGTTTTCTCTCTGCGGCAGAGGAGCGGTGCTAAAGTGCTACCAGCTCGCAGCGCGAGAATTGAGACGTGGGCCGTTTTATAGGGAATCTCCGGAATGCGCCGCGGCACGGAGTTTCAAGTGGGGAGGAGGGAGTCTTTTATGAAGTTACCGCGGGAAGAAGGTGAGCTGTTCCGCCTTACGGCCCCCCACCCCCCGTTTACGCCGCGCGCGAGTGAGCCATTACGGGAATTGCCGACCATTCGAGGGCTCGCAAATCAAGACTCGCCGTTTCTCCCTTTACGCCGCGGAACGCCGACACCGCTCGTCCCCGCTCTCGGGGGCTTCTTTCTCCGATTTAGCGAAAGATGCCGAACAACAACGGAGCCGCGACGATTTTTCGTTCGTCCGTGCTTGGCAGACTCTCGCCGAGCTTGAACTCGACTCGGCCAAATTTTTTCCACCCACTCGCGACAAGATCAAAGTG
Organism: Copidosoma aretas; assembly: GCA_030522625.1. NCBI lineage: Eukaryota > Metazoa > Arthropoda > Insecta > Hymenoptera > Encyrtidae > Copidosoma > Copidosoma aretas. The sequence continues at coordinate 22,741 of JAPYYV010019311.1, forward strand.
ACGACGGTGGCAGCGGACGACCCCGAGCAGGCGCACAGGGATTTTCTCCACTCCCGGCCGAGTCAATTTCGTTCTCCTCTCCGCGCGGCTGAGAACACACGCAGTACACAAGCAGAGGCGGCGGAGACAATGGCAAGGGTTTAACGATTCCCGCCGCCGCGTCGATTTACGACCCCTAAAACACATCGAACGCGCTCTCTCTCTCTATATATATGTAAATTAGGTCACCATCCCCTAGTCTGTCCTCAAAGAGAATAAGGATCCCCCCCGACTACCAAGTACTGTACTGTATATACGCCCCGCGTTCGAAAGTGCCGGTGCATCCGAGAGACCCAATACGCCCGCCGCCTCGTTTACGAGGGAAAGCGCGTAAAGTTCTTTTTCGGCGGCGCTGTGCGCTCGCAGGGGGCAACTGCTGGAATTACAATTTTTTGCCGAAATGCGCGCGTATATACACGCACCAACGTCCGTCCGGCGGATTTGCATAATAATTGGCTATCGACTTACAACGTGTCAGCCGCAAACGCCCCGCTCGCGATTAATTTTTGAAAGCTCGGGGGGGGGGGGGCGATCGCGAGACGACGAGGGCTGGTCCTTTGCCGTCGAAATTAGCTTTTACACCGTTGCGGGAAGCTAGGGGGCGAGAATCGTCCTCGTGATGCCTGTACACCTTTCGGGGAATATGCCTCGTAAAGATGGTCACGCGCGGCAGTATATTCGTATAATATACACTGTACACACATTGCACTCGGAAGGGGCAGAAAACAAAGGGCCGCGCGTCGGTGCGTAAAATTCGGCGGGCCCTGCCCGATTTTTCTAATGACGGGTGATTAATTTTACGGCCGGGTCGTAAAGCGAGTGGCAGCAGTACGGGCCCGAGCAGGTGTTTTCGTACGGCTCGCTGTGTATATATTTATACAATGTTATACGTTCGAGGTGTCGGTGTCGAATGGGCCGATAGAGTTAAAGCCCCTATACGCCGCAGGGCGACGCGTGTGCACGTCCATACGTAATATAATGACAACACTGACTGAGGCGTCGTAAACGCGTTTACGTCCCGGTTTGCATTACAGTAATATCAGTGCCCGTTCTCTGTAAGTATACACTCATCCGGCCGCCGCGGTTGTGCCCCCGATGCCCGTTCGGCCTTTGACAAAAGCCGCCCCAACTCTCGCCGTCCGCCGACTTTTTTGTCCAACGTTTTTCCAGCGTACGATAGGTCGATGAAAATGAATTCATCGAAAATAAGACGACCGATGCGCGAAATTACGGCACGTGCACTCGCACAGACCGGCAACAACGTCGGCCGTGGATTTTAAGGTCCGAGGGTTCTGGGGCTCCTGCTGTTCGGACTCGGCGAACCGCAGAGGCAAGGGTCGAGTTGTAAAGCCCTGCGCGTGACACCGGTCAGCGTTACTTGTACGAGCTGCAGGTTTATACATTTCGCGGCAGTAGAATCTCGGGTCGGCTATCTGCTCTGAGCTGTAGCCCCGATTTACGGCCGAGCTCTCGCCGAATTATAGCCGGTACCGTGATGATATTCGAATTACTATTTCGGCTTGATCAATTTGATAACTCCATTTCGGATTACGGTCATGCTGATCACGCCCTTGAGGTTGTTGTACGTGATATTTTCCATGCAGAGAAAATATATTTGCGAAATATTTTAAAAAATTTGGGGCTTGCAGACTAAACTGCGTGTATCCATCCATAAGAGCCTTAATTTTCCCGTATGGGTATCACATGATACATCCTTCAATTAGGAGCATGACAGTGGGGGACGGCAAAGTTAGCGTCTCGGAACGAGAAACGAGAGGTAGTAACGGTTCGAGCCAAATCTTTGGCGTAGCATAAAGTGATTGAACAGACAGAGTCCTGTTTACGTTACTCAAAATAATATTGACCTATACGTGAAAGAAGAACAATATCGTTGTGATGTTTTTTTTTCTTATTATTTTGTTGCAATTCATACTTTTAATCATAATCGAATAGTATGAATAAAAGTATTTTTATTTCACAGTACAATGATTATTAATTTTAATCGGTATGAAGCTTTTTACAAATTTGTGGACCACATGTATTAAAGTATCCTAATAATCAATATTTTGACCTATATTTTCACCCTTACATGGAAAAACATCTCCAAATGCGTGTTTGGTGTGGCTACTAGATCTTTTTTAGTCACTGCTACGTCATTTTGTTCACATCTTTTTTAGTATCTCGAGTTTTCACGTTTAATTGTTTCCATTCGTCATTGATTTTGCCTACTGCTTTTTTAAAATTGTTTCCAAGTTTGTGCCTTTCAGACGATAAAAGAAGCCTAAAGAGTCTCTAAAAGATAGCAAATAATTCCAGTGCAAATTAACTCCAAAACAATTCACACGCTGCAGCCATACCTGACTTTTTAACACGCCTCGAGACAATCGCCTGCGCTCCCGGACTCGTGCGACCGATGGCAGGTTCGATAAATTATAAAACCATAAAATAAACAAATTTAACATGAACCCAATAAAAATTAACGTCGAGTCGGACCATTAAATGATGATCGAGGGAGGAGATGGCCGGGAAAAAAATACACCGAGGACCCCGTGCACACCAATTCGCATAACGTCGAGCCACTGCAGGGGGAGACAGGTATTAGTTATCGCCGATCCAACGCGGCCACCGATAAAAAACTTTGTAAAATTAGAGGCCCCTCCGAAATGAAGAAGGGGCGAGCCGTCGGACAACATTTACAGTTAATAAATTTTTCGCGCGCGTCGCTCTCTCGGGCGTCCGGTGATATTAACGATCGTTCGGAGGAGGAGGAGGAGCTCGGCGGATATACTCGCTGTCGGAGGTGCACGAGACTCCGCACAGCCGCTCGGTCGGGGGAGACCGTGGCGCCGAGCGCACGCGGAAGCAGCAGCTACTCTCGCGTCCCGATATCTGGGTCGGGTGTATACGTATATGTTTATAGGAGAGCCGAGCCGCGGGGAGGAGAGATGCATACCCCGAGCCGGAATAATAAGATTATAATTACATCTTCCGCCAATTAGAGCCACTTGGGCGCAATAAGTTACAATGATTACGGCCGCGGGTGAGCCGCGGCGTTCCCTGCGATCGAGAGCAGCGTGTACTGGCTATTGATGTACACTCCGAGCCAATTTCATCAATTGAACGAGCTCTGCCGCCGCACCGACGATTGCCTCCTGGAAGCGCCGGACGGGGGGCTGCTCCCGTCGAATCGCTTCGCGGTACGTCCCCGGTACGCCTTGCAATTTACGCGACGGCGATACCGCCGAGCCACTCCGCTGCTCATCCCGGCGATTGGCTGACCGCGGCGGCCTTCTGGCGCGCCCGCGATCATGCAAACATCTTCCGTCGAGATGCGTACGCGCGCTCCCGTACTGTACCGCTCGCGCGTTTAGGATATTAAAAAATGCGCGTTCGGCGGAGATGGGAGCGTAGTTCTGGATGCGATATTTCCATTTTTACGGTGCAGCTCGTTCCGCGCCTGCGACGGATCCCGCGTGAGCTTCCGTCGGGGCCAGGGGAGTTCGGGGATCAGGCCGTAAAACGTGTGACCGGTAATTTGGTCGGCCCCGTCCGACGCCACCCCTTTTTTTACGGCCTCGCGACGCACTCGCTCGCTTATCATTCGTTTGTATAATATTACCGTCGATAGCAACAGCGGCCGCTCCTTCCTTTTATTACGTCGACGCGAGGTTTGGATTAAAAATCGCGCTTCGAATATTCGAGCGGGGTGCACCCGTGATTGCGCGCTACGGATCGAAGATTCCGAGAAACGGATGATAAATTTTGTACACTATGCTTCGGGTGGCTCGCGCGATTTCGAAAAAAAAGTCCGGCGATAACCCGGGAGGCAAGTTTAGTCTGCCGCGGTACGAAGAGTTTCGATGAAGACAGCATTGAAAATGCATCCTGGAAAAACGCCCGGTGGAGCAAGAAAACCGAGGCACGGCTGCACACACGTTCGGCTGAATGTTTCACGCGCCGCTGAAAAATGCAGACGAGCATCGAGACGGGAGTCGAAAAACTTGGCGAAAGATCGCGCCGACACCGATTTGGAGCCCCCGGCTGCAGATTCTCGGGGGGTCCTTATTGAGAAATGCACAAAAGGGCTCGATTGTGGCTCTATCTCGGCGCGGTTTGATTGTAGATTATTGATGTTCCCGCCCGTGTCTGCTACTCCCCCCCCCCAACCCGGAGTACAGCCGGGCGCCGGGCGCACGTATACGTCCGAGCATAGGCGGCGAAAAAAAGAGGGGCCGGGGGTGGAAACGAGCCGTCGCCCGTAAAAAAAACTCGAAAAATCGAATCGCTAAAGGCCGGGCCGGCGCGCCGCCCCCTCGTTCGGCTGCACCGAATGCAGGCGCGGCCGCCCCCCTCCGCCCCCGAACTCCCGTTGCATGTAACGGGGGGGAGAGGAAAAAAAGAAAGAGAGAAAAAAAAAGGAATTTCGCGATCGGGCGCGCGCGTGTGGGTGCATCGCGGAGGGAGGGGAGCGATCGTCCTCCTCCTCGCGAGCGTTTTTTCGTCCGCTCCCCGGGCGCGCGATCATGCGCGGGCTTTCGATCCGCGGCCGCACACGCCTCTTCCTCCATGGACGAACGGCGGCGGCCGAGCTGTTTTTCTCGCCGGGTGATCTCCGCCGCTGCAGACGCCGATTCGCAAGTGAGCAAACGGGCAACTTTCTGACACACTTTTGCCCCCCCTCCTTCCGCTCTGCCCGGAGCTGTCCGTCCTGTGCGTGCGGACGCGATCGATGGAGCCTCGACGCATGACCATAGGTGAGTTCTATCGTGCTCTGTTTTATTTAGGAATATAAAAGGGGCGGGGGGGGGGGGGGGGCGGAAACCGGGCCAATAAAACGGCGGGGCGAGCATTTTCGAAAATTGCGAATCCCGTGATTACGTATTTCGTAAAGATTAAGCCGATACACGTGTACCCAAAGCGAACGCGCGAATAATCAATTTTTACTAATTGAAAAGCGCTTCGTTTTGATATTTTAATTCGTTGAGTGGGCGATAAAGAACAGCGCGGCTGCACCGCTGCTGCTGCTGCGCCATCCACATATAACGCCCGGGCCTTTGTCCGATATTAAATTCGCGAAATTTTAATTACAGAAAAAGCATCCGCGAAAATGAGAGTGTACACGCCGCCGTTGCCGCACGTAAGTCCGCGCAGTGTATCCGAACGCCGATTCTTTTGATTGATACCCACTACTAATGGACTCCCCCGAATGCCCATATACACGCGCGCGCTCGGCGCAAATTTATTTCATCATTCGGCCAACCAGCGCCATTCGATTGGCGCTCTTTTGTCGTTGCGCTGCGATTCCGCGCAAAAAGCCCGAAATGTATGGGCGCCATTACATAATTACAACCCGCGCCGAAGAATGCGAACAGAGCGGTTCGACGGCTGCACGGCCCGATCGTTCGCTGATGAAATAATTCGAAACCCAATTGTAGGCGTACACTCTCGCATCCCGAGCGCCGGGAAAAGTCCGCTCGTTACGCGTGAAATAAAGCACTCGTAGTCTGTGCGGAGGCAGCGCAGCATCCCCGCGGGTGAATGTCACGAGGGGCAATGCAGCGAGACGGAGCCCTGGGGTATCGGTACCAAGACCGCTCCTCGTAAACGCAGAGACGAGCGGAGCTTTTATGGCACGCGTGCGAGGAGGAGCCGCGTTTGCACTGCGATGTACGACTCGATAAATACGTCGCGTCTCCCGTCGCGCGGGGCCCGAGCGCGGCCAGAATGCGAATCCGCCGCGCGGGCCCGAATCGGCTCGCTCTTTTTTTCAATCATTCTGGCGCAGGCGTGATTTACCGTTCGCCGCTGCACGGAGACCCTTGCCGATCTGGGGGCGTAATATACGGCGGCAATGAAACTATGCAGCGACGATAATTGATTTTCCTCCCGCGTTATTCGTCACGATTGTTGCAATTACAATTACAAGTGTAAAATCGATCATGCGGCCGTGTAAAGCTCGATGGCCGGGGCGTGATTCGATGTGTACAGCGGGAGAGCAGGGGAAGGGTATCCCCGCCCCGGCGAGTGATCAAAAACTCCATCTCCAGAGTACATCAGCGCCGGGGCAGCGACATCTGTTCGACACCGGGGCTTTTATATACATTTGTAATTGCGTTACGAGAAAAAGTTCAAGCAGCCGGCAAAGAGCTCGGCATATGCGTAATCGACCGATCCGACGATCGACAGATTTCGGTCCCCGTTGGACTCTTTTATTTTACGATTTTAATTGCCCGCTGGAAGAGAGAGGGAAAAAAAAGAAGGACATCGAAATTCAAGGAGCCGCAGCGGCGCCGAAAAATCGTCGCGAAATTCAAAAAAAGAGAAAGGGGCCGCGAGATGCATAAATTGGGCAATGCTCTCAAACGGAGGGTCCCGCGAATCGCGCCGCGGTATTTTATGCAGTCCGCCGAGTGTTCCGCGTTACTTGAGATGCAGCAGTACTGTAGGGGATATATATATATATATATATATATATTTATAAGGACCGAGCGGCGGAGGGAACGAGACATTGAATAATACCGATGCACGGGATGTTGGGAGGAGAGCGGGAGGGAGGAAAATATTCGTACAATCAAGGGGCGGCGGGAGATAACGCGCCTGCAGCCGAGGATCGACTTTTTCCCTCTCGGCCTCCGTCGCATGTCTCCTCCCGTTCCCAAGAAGTCAATTAGGCGCGAATTTCAATTTTACGCCTCCGATGTCATAATTCATGCACGAGGAGTTTTAATTGAAGAGTCTCTGGTTTGGGGGCAGGGCAGCTCTCGTTCTTTTTCTCCCCCCCCCCCCCCCCCCCCCCCCCCCCCCCCCCCCCCCCCCCCCCGCCCGACGAGCGACCCCCCCCCCCCACGCACACACCACCCCCCCCCACCCATAATAAAGCAACGGAGCCTCTTGCTCGGCCCTCCTCCTCCTCCTCCCTCCCTTTCAATGCGAACCAGATATTTATACAGAATTCTCTTCCTCGATGTCGATATATAATCTTGAAACTTCAGCGTCTTTCGTCCCCTCTAACCCGTTTCCCCCCCAACCCCCTGGACCGAACGACGCACCCTTCAGCGCCTCTCTCCGGCAAATACTGACGCGTATATATATGTATAGAAGCTAACTGCAGGGAGCTCATCTACATAAGTAATACAGCGTTAAGAAAAGCACCAAAGGCGAAGCTTTGGCCTCGGAGACTCCCGCAAACGAAGGCGGAGAAGAAAGCGCCAGAAGGTTATAAGGCAAAGGGTTCCTCCACCCCCCCCTGCTCTGCTCGGCATTAATTGCGAGCCACGGCACCGAGATGAGGGACACAATGTTTGTTACTTCCGCAGCTGCTGAGGGGACATCGCCGCCCCCCGATGCTTTCGAAGACGCTCGAAACGACGGCTTTTCCTTTGTGGTGGGCAAAGTTTCTTTTTCTTAAAGCTCGGCGAATACAAAGAAGAAATTACCGGGAGATCGGTAATTAAACGAAGAAGGAGCGCGATCTAGGACTCTTGTTTTCGTGCCAAGACCGAGACGACATCGAAACGCACCCCCACCCCCCCAACCCACCCACCCCCCACCCGCCCCCCACCACCCCCCCCCCCCCCCCCCCCCCCGCGAGGGGTAAGACTGGGCTCTGGCTAAGCAATCCCCCGGCTTCCCCCTTTTTTTCCCCCCATCCTTTCGCCGACCGCCGAACCGAGCGGATATCGCTATTCCCCTGATTCTTGGTTTTCACGAGTGGAAGAGCTCGTTTGGCGCTCGATCGATCGAGCCCTTGTCTGTATTATACACGCGCACGTTTGCAAAAGGTTTGGAAACGGTTTTTCGGAACGCAACGAGAGCCTCCCCAGGATATCAAAAGGGCGAGGCGAGCGAGCAGATTGACGATCATCCAAGGGCGGGCGCTAAATTTAAAATACATCGCCGTTCGATTATCCGAGACTCTTCTCTCGTTGCTCGCGCCAGAGCACGACGAGGGGGGATGGCGGAAAAGCAGCGGCAGTAGCGTCATGAAAAAAAAAAAAAAATGAGCGGAAGCAGAAGATAAGGACGAGGAGAAGGAGAGAGTCAACGCGCGTGCAACTTTGCGCTTCTGCCGCGGTCCCGTTTTTTACGGATGGCCTCCGCGATTTTTGCATTCTTCGTCGCGCCCTGTAGCAAAGGCGGGAGCGTAC
>JAPYYV010019313.1:0-21174 GCA_030522625.1 Copidosoma aretas
TTTGAGGTTATGCGTGCACAAAACCACAAATAATTATTTCTGTCACACTTGTCATGATTTTTTAAACATGCTATAATTATTTCCAAAACTTTTCAAACTTAATTCAGTATGGATACATCCAAAACACTAAAAATTGAGGTAATTTTTTTTGACAATGTTTTAGACTTGTAATGGGTTCATCCAAAAAAGAATGAGTATGTGTATAAAGGAAGGTTAGTTGTGAGTGGATTTCAACAAAATAAGACCGTTGAGGATATATATCCACCAGTGGCTATAATGCAGACTTTAATAGTTTTATTGGCATACTATAGCCAAATAAAATTAATTATTGAACAAATGGATTTAGAATGAGCCTTTTTGAATGGAAAAGTAGAATCTGAGGTTTATGTAAAACAACCTAGAGATTATGAAGATGATACCGAGAAAGTTTTAAAATTAAATAAAGCATTGTATGATTTGAGAGAAAGTCCAAGATTATGGTATAAATGTTTTGACACGTATATTAAAGGGTCAGGATTTGTAAAAAGCAAAAATGATTGTTGTTTGTATAGTTTGACTGATAAAAATGAAATCTTTTATCTCATATTGCTTGTGGATAATTCAATTATTTGTGGTAAAAATAAAACTAAAGTCAATTTTATTGAAGGCTTGTGCTTGAAAAGATTTCAGATGAAAGATCTAGGAGATGTTAGTACTTTTTCAGGTATAAATATTGAGAACGATTATGAAAAAGAAAAAGTTACACTTGATCAAAAAAAGTATATTGAATCATTAGCAAATGAGTATGATATTAAAAATTAAAAATCGTATGCGGTTCCGATGGAACAAACTTTAAAACTAGAACCAGCGCAATCAGGATGTGAAGGGATTAAGTTTAGAAACTTAATTGCAGTCTTGTTTTAAATAAGTTTAGGGACAAGTCCTGATATTAGTTTTTGTGTAAATTATTTAAGTAGACAGATTTTATTATATAAGACACATTTTCAATATGCTTTAAGAATTTTGAATTATTTATTTTTAACAAAAGACTAAAAATTAGTTTATGAAAGGAATAATAGAGGTGATCTTATTGATTGCTATGTTGATGCTAACTGGGCTGGTGATGTAGTTGATAGAAAATCTACGACAGGTTATATTATATGATTATACGGTAGTGTAATATTTTGCAAATTGAGAAAACAAAACAGTGTTACTAAATCATCAACTGAGACTGAGTATGTTGCGTTATCTGAGAGTGTAAGTGAACTGGAAGTGATTATGAACATTTTCATTGATATCAAAATTGACTTTAAAGAACCTATCAAAATTTATGAAGATACTAGTGGTGCTATAGGTATAGCGAAATACGTTAATTTCACGAAAAACTCTAAATACATTGAAACACAGTATTATTTTGTAAACGAGAGTTCTGTAGAAAATCTCATCGATACAGTAAAAGTTTATTTGAATAAAAATGTCGCGGAAATTCTGACAAAGCCATTAGGACGTGATAAGTTTGAAAAATTCAGAGAAATATTGATTGTAATATAAATCTAAAAAGGCCTGTTGGAATATGAGTAAATTTATATGAGTTATGTAACTAGGGACATCTACTATATAGTGTAGACATGATGAAAGCATGTAGTCCTATGTATGTCTATAATGAGACAGACTGAACATGGCTGTTGCCGCACACGCACGCTCTCGTTAGGTCTCTCGGTAGAATGAGAGAGTGTTTTGTAATCTTTATTAATACTTGTTTCTGTTGGTTAATAAATCATTTCAAGTGTCAATAAGTATACTTCCGTTGATGTACTACCTCTTGATTCATATATTCATTGTTCTTTTTATGTTTCCGCTTATTTTCGGTAAATAAAATTTTAAACAATTTTTTGGAACTCTATACAATATCAGTGAAGGACTAATGCATATTAAAGAGTGTAACGGTTCTATTACAACCGCTAAAAATTGTATTAGTAATCTCAATTGTTATCCCTTTTTCTGATTATTTTAGCGTATAATATTGTAAAAAATTATTAATCGCTGTATCTGACATTGGTTAAGTACTGGTGCATACTCTAAAAGTCTTACAGTTTGAACATAACCTTAAAATATTTCAGCAATAACCTGCAATTCTGTTCATAACTGTATTGAAAATTAGCAAAGCATTGGCGCATGTTTGAAAGTTTAACATGTCAAACATAACCTTAAAACTCTATAGCAGAAGACACCTCTTCTGAACTCCATGCTCACTCTGAAGTATAATTAATAATGAGAAAAAGACAAATTAAGGAGTATAAATTCTTTTATTAAAGTCATTTCGGTCAATTTTTCCCCGTTTCAAAAGGCCTCTTCAGGACCTGATATACGGTCGTAGTAGTTTCCCTAAACACACAATAGAGATAACTACAGGACTATCCCAAACTACATGTCTTCCTTATGTTTTCTGATCATAACGAATAAGATTATAAAACGTAAGGGAGACATGTAGTTTGAGATAGTCATGTAGTTATCTCTATCGTGTGCTTAAGGCAACTACTAAGACCGTGTAACAGGTCCTGAAGAGGCCGTTTTAAACGGCGAAATATTGCCCAAAATGACTTTAATAGAAGAATTTACACTCTTTAATTTGCCTTTTTCTTATTATTAATAAACTTAAAATATAGCATATAACTTTTAAGTACGTTTATTCTTTTACTTTGCGCACATTTTTCGTAAGTGAACTAGTGAAAATTGTTCATCACGCTAAAATATATTAGTAAATAAACAAATAAAGTTAAAGATAGTTGCAGTACAACCGTTACCTCAAAATATTCAAATGCAACCTTCTATTCTTTGTTATTTTCTAATTTTTCTTATTTTTGGTAAATAAAATGTCAACAAATTATTTATCAATGTACCAGACATTAGTCAATTAGTGGTTTGTATTGAAAATTGTTACAGTTGAAATATGATTTTAAAATATGCAAAACATGAACTTGTATTGTATATTTCCTCTTACCTCCCGCTAATTATTAGTAAAAAAAAATTAAGAAAAAGTCTTTATTGCTATGATGGACATTTATATCATTATATATAATATGAAACGTTATGTAGCAGAAATAACATCAATGCTAATTATTTAGTAAGCAGTTTCTTAAGACAAGAATGGAAAGCTGTATTTTGTTAGTTTTTTTTTCGTAAATCTTTTGGCTTAACATTACGACATAAATGTCTATTATAACAATTAAAAATTTTTATACAATTGTATCGACGAATAATTAGCGGAAGGTAAGAGAAATCATACAACGCAAGGTCATAATTTTTATATTCTTAAGTAACATTCCAACCGTAACAATTTTCAATAAATTATTGCTTAACTAATGTTTCATACAGAGATAATTGATTTTTTGTGGATTAATTTAATGAAAATAAGAAAAAATGAGGAGACGAAAAAAAAAAGTAATAATCAAATATTTTGAGGTAATCTTTGTACAACTATTTCTAACATTCCGTTTCTTTATTAATATCCGATAGTCATTAATAATTTTTCACAACTTTATTTACAAAAAATAAGCGGTAAGTTAAAAAAGAAACGTAATTTAAGGTTATTTGTTATATTTAAAGGTTATCTTTGACATGCGACACTTTTTAACATACACCAGTGATTTACTAATATTTGATACAGTCATGAATCATTTTTTACAATTGTATTCATAAAAAATAAGCAAAAGAAGAAGAGGAAAACACAGAATTGGAGGTTACTCATAAAATATTTAAAGGTTGTGTTTGAACTGAAAACATTTTCTAATACGTACGAGTACTTGACTCATGTCAGATTCATAATTCTTTACAATTTCATACACTACAAATGATCGGAAAGGGAAGAACACAATTAAAGATAACTTATAAATTATTTATAGGTTTTGTATAAAGTATTAATTTTTTCGGGGCTGGCGAGTTGGCAAACTGAGCTCAGAGGGCGCAAGAGAGAAGAGCCTCCAGCCAATGAGGGTTTACCATTGTTAGTATATCTGTATACATGAGAAACATATCCGCTGCTTTTTCACACAGCCAAAAGGACGGCTTTCATCAGCTGTAATAGCTTCGCGGCTTTATCTCAGACTTAAAGTAATACCCACCAGTAGTTGGGGGAAGAATAACGCCGTAAATGCTGTAAAGCAGATGATAAGGCCTGTTAGCTTCGTCAAAAAGTAGAGTGCCTCTTGGTAGAAGCACGCACAGTTAAAGTTCGCGCAGCCAAGCGGACAGACCGCCCCGTCTGCTGCTACCTGCGCGGGCTCAAGAGCGTTAAGCGCTCAAAAAATTGCCCGAGGCGCTATTAGCACTACTACTACAAGCGAATCGAGGACACTTGGGGACACCAGTGAGGACAGATATGTCCCCTGATTCTTCTTTTTTGTCTCTCCTTTGCTGCAACGAAATTTAATCCGTTGCTTCTAATCATCACCTCTGTAATATTATAACAATACACGAATTCGTACTAGCATGTTTCAATTTTTTATCTGTAAATATACTTGTTACATTATAATGTAGCCAGTTTTCTTCCCATTTCGTAAAACCTAGGTTAAACCCTTTCTCATTCGACACCAAGTAAGGGCGTCGGGACTAAAGTTGAGTACTCAGTTCAACGTGCAGGCGGGGGATATAACGGTGAGACACTGTTGGGCGCTCACCTCTGCACAGTGCTCTGAGTAGTGGAGAGTAGTCGAAAGGTGAAGGAGGAAGGGCGGAAAGATAGACTACAGATTGACACCGATAAAGAGCCGACTAGCTTGAGTGGTCAAATAAGCACGGCATTAATCGCCGTGATAATCCCCTAAAAAAAGTTAGATAGTGTAATTCTGCGCAAAAAGGGTGTGGAAGGTGTGTCTACTCGCGTATATTCTTGTTGTGCACTCCATTGGTATCCAGATCCCGTAGTGCTTTTTCCACGCCAACAAAAAGGCTGTTTCTCTTCAACACGTTGCAAGCAAAAAAGGTGACATTGACTCAAGTTTCTGTACCTTCCAGCAAGGGTCTTTGACAATGAGGATGCCTACTGGTTCCTCTGCTGATCAAAGTTCCGCCTCACACTGTCCACCTCGTTTGACAAACTGTAACAATATATATATATATATATAGGTCAAAACGCGTCAACCGGGCTACCTAAATGGCTAACATTTGATGCAACGCAGAATATTTTTCTTAGCCTTCAATTTTCTGTTGAAGCATAAGCTTTTAAAATTCGAGTGGCAAAAAGTAAAATTCAAAAGAGTCAATCGAAGATTGCGGCCAAATGTTTCAAAATCAACGGACTTTAATTATTAAAATACTACCATATATGACTTAAAATTCTAAGATAGAATTGTCTCCTACCATTTTTTAAATGAAATTGCCCTTTTCAAGAAAAAATTCATGAATTTTTCAAATTCTTTTAGCTTGATACTATCGCATATTTTCGTCTTTTACAGAGATCGCCCTATTGAGAAAGTTTGTGGAATACATTGATGCTGGAGGTCACTAATTGCAAACTCAAGGTCATGTCTCGAAAAATTCACAATGAAGGATCCAAGATGGCGGCAAAACCGTCAAAAATAACTGTCATCATAAAGGGATGTTTGGGAAATTTTTATGTACTGTTGCAGTGTTAGTTGTATGAAAAAATATTTAGAAAACGATATATACATCTTCTAGTACAGTAGCCATCTGTTAGGTCATCTTGACGTTTTATTATATTCAGAGCCAATATAGACTTTTCCTACCTAAGACGTTCTTGAGAGCTTGCTACATCTTTAGTCCGAAAAAAAGCATTCACCACTCATGTGCATCTGGTCAGGGCGATCCCAAGGGTCCTGCGGGAGTTGCTTCGCGAGTGCTATTGGCGCGGGAACTGCCCTCAAGAGGTACACGTTTAAAACGAGAAGTACTATTAGGTGTATTCTGAGTTACGGGACAGAGTTCCACAGATCTTTGCTTTAACTTGGTTATGCACTTCAACAGAACTCTTGAGCCTAAATGCCTCGTTTTAAAATAATGTCATCGTCGACGGAGATATTCGTTAGTATCATATAAAATGTCGTTCTTATGTTCCGTATTAGTCACAACAGGTATAACACTTATTGTGCAGAAACGATACAAGGTTTAATGCCAACATGTGATATCCTAACACCCGCACTTTGCACCATGATCTATATATGTCTGTTAGCTCGACGGATAAGCTCTGATCCACAAGAGTTTGATCCCGAAGGTTCAATATGTCGCTTAATTAAATTTTTTTTTTTTATAAATTCCTAGTCCACGCATGAGCGCAACTTTTGTTTGTGGTAATTCTATAGGAACTATCGCAATAATTTCTGGATTGTGCGAGGTATCAAGCAATCGGTATCAGACTCTTGCTTCGATGTACGGGATCGAGTTTGAGTTTCATCATCATACCGCACGCAGGAAATCTAAGGTGTAGCTGAAAAATAACTTCTTAAATTTTCAGTTTGTAATTTGGCTGTTGAATTCGAACTCAATAGCGTACATCGAAGAACTTAATTATATTTCAGAGTTGGTCGAATTTCCTTGTTGTACAATCGATGTTGACAATTGATAGTGATTTAAAAATTTCATGAATATTTTTCTCAAAAATGGAAATTTCATTCAAAAAATAGCAAGAGACGATTCTTTTTTAGAATCTTGTGTAGTATACAATAGTATTTTTTTTAAATTAAAATCTGTTGATTTGTAAATATTTAGCCACCGTCTTGGACCCCCCATTTTAAATTTAACTTTCTTCCACTCGAATTTCAAAAGCTTATGCTTTAACAAATAATTAAAGTCCAAAATAAATTTTCTACGTTGGGTCAAATTTTGGCCATTTACGTAGCACGGATGACGCGTTTTTTCCCATTTATACACGTATATATACTTATACTAGTGGGGCATCATCCCTTGCACGCTCCACGTGTTAACTCCCATATTTTAATATTTTAATTTTCATGTAATACAAAAATGTTTTTCTTCAATACATATATATATATATATGCGTACAAACGTAGACAACCAAAGTGATAACATCAAAATTCGCTGAGGAATCGAAAAAATATAGTCAATACATGCAGTAAGTTTATAGATTTAGCAAATAATTATTACTAATTCAATAGTGATAAGTGACTTTGATCGGTATTCAAGCTTATGATCGATGCATACTCGTATGTAAGATGTACATGCACATATTGTTTCTAGAATCATTATTACTACAGAAATAGTTGAGCACTTTCTTTGGTCATTTTATAAAATTTTAAAATAAATTATAAATACAAGTTAATAGGTTGTAACATTTTGAAATTATTACTTAATATAAGCGACGGGAAAATATTAACTTTTTTTTTATTTAATGTACTGATTTTTACGTTCACCTTTCTTGCGTCATAACTACTTCGAAACAGATTCTCTCGAATCAATACTAATTGTATTTACAATAGAATATAATACGTAAGTGATTTAACACAGTTAATTATCACTCACTTTTATTTATTAACATAGGAACATGTTAGATTTTGATTTTACATTAACATAATATTTACATTCATAATGCCTAATATATGATTTCACTTTTATTATTGGCTCTGCTGCCCATTATTTAATTATAGAATTATCTTATATTCACATAAATCATCTTACTTATGCATATTTCACGTTTATCTTTCAATCCTATATTTTTGACTGATATTTTATTCCCTATATTTTTCCAGCCTCTTCACATAGCAATATGTACTCTTTTTTTTTTTTTTTTTTTTTTTTTTTTTTTTTTTTTTTTTTTTTTTTTTTTTTTTTTTTTTTTTTTTTTTTTTTTTTTTTTTTTTTTTTTTTTTTTTTCTTCTATTACTTTATAATATTTACAGATGTTAGAGTTGTCAATTACCATTTAGTCTTTTTGTATTTCCTGATTGATAAAAGCGTGGTTAATAATGATAAAGTTATTTTTTCTTTTGGAGCCAAGCCCAGAGGACAAGCTCACTAGAACTGTTGCACAGTGGGGAAAAAGCACATTTTTGGTTCAAAATTACTTAGAGGCCACAATTCTCAACCGATTGACACAATTTTTTTTTAGTTATGAAGATACTTGCTTTCTCAAGACATCTGTAAGGGCCAATTTAATAATTTTTTATTTAGTAAAAAGCTACATAACTTCAAATGTTAAATTTTTACCCCAACTCCCAAATATATGACCTGTATTGAAGCATATCAGGTTTTTTAAATCGTTATGAGTCTAAAGTAACATATAATGCTCTGTAAGGTTAGTTCTTGCAGACTGTCTCTTAATATATCCAAATTCAAAATGGCGAAACCAATATGGCAGACCGAGTTTTTTGAAGTGTTCAAATCTCTGGAAAAAAAGTATCATACGAAGTTTTTGAGATTGCTGATTAAGAATTTTTCATTACTTTTAAGAGATTCAAAATTGTGGAAACTAATATGGCGGACAAAAATTTTACAATTGTTTAAATCTCTGGCAAATAGACTTATAAGAGGTTTTTTGAGTCGCTGATTGCGGATTTCTTATTACTTTTAAGAAATTCAAAATAGCGGAAACTGGTATGGCAGAAAAAGATTTTAAAAGTGTCTAAATCTCTGGAAAAAAGTCTGATAAGAGGTTTTTGGGGTCGCTGATGACAAATTTTACATGATTTTTAAGAAATTCAAAATGGCGGAAACCAATATGGCAAACAAAGATTTATGCGTCTAAATCTCTGGAAAAAAAGTCTTATAAGAGGTCCTTAGGGTTACAGATTACAAATTTTTGATTACTTTTAAGAAATTCAAAATGGTGGAAACCAATATAGCGGACAAGGATTTTAAAATTGTCTAAGTCTCGAGAAAAAAGTCTTATAAGAGGTTTTTGGGGTCGCTGATTAAAAATTATTTAATCATTTCTCTAAATTGAAAATGGTGGAAGCCTATACAGTGGACTAAAGTTTTGAAAGTGTTAAAATGTATAAATAGTATATCAGTAAGAGCTATTTAGGATAGCTGACTAGGAATTTCTCATAAATTTGTTAACATCTAATATGGCGAAAAATTGGACGGTGGGCTGAAATGTTGAAAGTATCTTGATCTACAAAAAAAAGTCTTACGTAATGCTCAAAAGACTATAATTTTCAGTTTGATTTGGGGCCCCTGATGTAGCTGTTGTACTATACATTACGTATATCGAATGTATAATTGGTACATTCTATATATTTACTTGTTAGAAGTACAGAAGCTCGAGATAACAAATACAGTTTTCATGCAAGGCTTTATGATTATAGTAAAAAAACTTAAAAATGGTCTTTATTAAACAAATTATTTTTTGTAAATTATTATAATACAAGAAATGAGTTTCATTTACGATGTAACGTAGACAGTTTGAAAAAATAATATTAAGTTATTCAATGTTTTTGACAAATATCATTATCTACTTAATTTTTAGAAAAGTTTCAATACAGTGACGGCAAGTGATATGCATTTAAGAAATAATTTTAAACATATATATATATATATATATATATATCTGTATTAAATCGTTTGATCAGAATATATTATATTTTGTTTGTATCAAGGTATTACTTTGGTATCATAGTACAAGTACCCGCAAATAGCTTATGTTTGATACGTGAAATTAATAGTATCCAAACGTTATGATGGTATGAATGATAATTACTAAGAACATAAAAAAATATGTATTTATGTATTTTGACTGGGGATCGTATACCTTCAAGCTTAGACTGTGTCAAATAAAATATTTCTGATGTCAAAAAATTAAGTAACATACCTTATATAAGCGATCTAAAAACCCGTTAATTTTTGTTTTGTATTTAATAATATCGACACTTTAAGCCATTAAGTACACTATATTGGTATCCGCCATTATAGATATCTAATAATTAATGAAAAATTTGTAATCAGCGACCCCAAAAACCTCTTATAACACTTTTTCCAAAGATTTAAACACTTTTAAAATCTTTTTCCGCCACATTGGTTTCCGCCATTTTAAATTTCTTAAAAGTAATGAAAAATTCCTTATCAGTGACCCCAAAAACTTCTTATGAGACTTTTTTCTAGAGATTTAGACACTTTAAAAATCTTGGTTTCCCATATTGGTCTCGCCATTTTTAATTTGGATGTATTAAGAGTCAGTTAGCAAAAACTAACCTTGCATAGCATTATATGTTTCTTTAGGCTCATAACGATTTAAAAAAACCTTATAATGCTTCAATACAGGTCACGTGATTGGGAGTTACGGTATAAACTTGATATTTTGGGTTATCTAGCTTTTTACTGAAGAAAAAATTCCCAAATTGGTCCTGACAGATATGGTGAAGAAGCGATTATATTAAAAAAAAAAAAATAGTGGTGTCAATCGGTTGAGAGATGTGGCCTTTTAGGTAATTTTGAACCAAAAAAGTGCTCTTTTCCCACTGTGCGTAGGGATATTGGAGATTAAAGCTGAAATAAAAGAGAGTAGGACGAGCATTGGAACCTGACAAAGGCAATGAACATTTTTACGATACACCAACTTTGATACAACACCGAAATAATATGAACTTTTGTCAACTTTAACAAAACTTTTCGTGGTATGTTATACAGTCAGTGGAACGTCGATCTGTCCCGGACCTTATTTAGGAACAGCATGGTGAGGCATAGTTCCAAAATAGGGTCCTGGACAGATCGAAGTTCCACTGACTGTACATGCACTGTACATGCACGCAGGCAGGCTGACGCCGAGGAGTTAAACTGCTTGACCAGCCAGATACATGGGTGGAAGCAGACAGATCCCGACGCTGGCGTGGCTTAGTAAGCATACGTTAGCATAATTTTTACATACAAAAAAACTTCGTCCCGTATATTTGAGTAATAAAAACTGTAATGACCACACGAAGTGACAAGACAATACCTACGTCACAGCTACGGAATAACGTATTAAAGTACTGATTCCGACTAATCTTCCGGGTTGATGCTTCAAAGCCAGTTATTTTATTTAATAAGTATCAAAATATGACTCTGTTTTTTTTTTATAATAATAAGACCGCTTTCTTTTACAAATTTATAGAAAAAATAATTAAATTCAACCTAAAGAAACTGAGAGTAAAATACTGGTCATCATTCAAATTCATGTTTTAAGATTTAGGTCCATCAAAATCTTCCTCTGGTATTAATAATACAAGCTTAGTTACCGGTCTGGTGAGCGTACTATTAGCAGCTCGTACCTTAACAAGTTTGTCAATCATATCATTTAATAAGGATGAGTTCATAACATGATAACGTTATAGAAAGAGAAAATGATTGGTTCTTAAATATTGAAACTGTGTACCTGTCGGTAGCCCTGTATACCACGAGAAGACGGAAATCCTACGAACATGTTTACTAAAATAATAAAATCATCATAACAAAATTAACTCTTTTATCTTTGATCTTCAGCACTGAATTAAAATTTTCAAAAAAATCAAGAAAAACTTTAATTAAGTGCTGATTTTAAAAATGTGGATTTTGAAAATTTTACGTGGATGCCTACTATGCAACAAAATAAAAATTATCGATGGAAAGAAATCGAGAACGAAAATAAGAAAAGCATTTGATCATGAAAATTACAGCTAAGAAACATACAATAAAAAAAAAAATGTAGTACAAATTACTGTAGAATTTTCGTTTCAGTGTACGTAAAAATAAACGTATGAATAAGAAAATCATAAATATTTATCTTATTATGCCAGAAGATAAGATGTATATAATTATTTTTTAATGCACATATGTATCTTTTAATAAATGATCCACGCAAAAAAACCACACATAATTAACCATCTTTATATATATATATATATGAATATGATGCATTCATATTGTTATTCTGGTCAAAATAAACATTTTTTTGCCAAAATACATCTGTCATTTCGGAATGATTATTAGATTCATTTTGTACAGAAATTCTACTTTTACTTTTGAATCTTGATAAAGCAACATGTAATTGACTATGGACAAATAACTTTTTTTTCAAATATAATCAAAAGTTGCAAAAATATTTGCCTTTGAGAAGAGGCCAAAACAAAATCAAATATTTTTTTGTGTACAAAATAAACGGTAATAAAGATGTACCTATGGTAATTAAAGAAATCGTAGGTATAATAACTTTTTTACCAAATTTGTCTTCAGTTATTATTTTAGCTTTAATGTTTCCTACAATAATTTTGTTATTTGTAATCATGTACTATTACTTAATCCATCTTCTATGCTCAAATTTCTTATGAACATAACGACTGCTCTAATTTTTTAATGACATTTATGGAGAAGCAGACCTTTACAAATTTTATTTAAAAATTTTTATTCAAAAATGTATATGAATATGTTATCAGATTTTTTAATGCATATATTTTGTACTTGATCGTCTGCGTACTCCTATGCAGTCACGGGGGTTGGCTCGCGGAGCGCGCAAGAGACACAGATCCACTAGTATGTACATGTGTGTGTGCGCGTGTGTGTACATATGTAGATTTGTTAGGCTGCTAGTTAGGCTGTGTCCAGCTTAGGCTCCAGGTGTTCACCCTTTTAAAAAAAAAGAAAAAATGAATTGCATGTTTAATATTACAAAACAACAAAATTTACTCCTTATATTCAAATAAATCCTTGCATACGAGATTCGTGATAAAAAAATTAAAAAAACATTCTGAATTTCAAAACAAACTTTTTTTTATACTTCCTATTCTTTGTCTCCGTTACACTCATTTTATATACAAATAGATACCGTATTTTTTGTGCCTACCATCTTTCAATTTTATTAAAGTATCTATTGCACAATCTTTATTTATAAATAGCCACTCGAACTCTTTTTAGACACAAACCAGGTATAATTTTCTTTAACAATTTAATTGTAGTTAACTTAGTGTACGCTTTGTCTTTTCACCAACTTTTATTGAAACAAATTCTTCAAGTTACTTTTTACATTCAATGAAGGTTTTTCTTTAAGTCATTAATTGAGAATAAACATAAATTTTTCATGACATGAGTCTTTCGAGATTATTATATTCGATAAGAAGATTCTTAGAGAACTTTAATTTGAGACATCTATGACTTGTATTGCTTTTAAACCGTAGAAAAGTAGAAATTATTGCAAACGCAAATCATTTTTAATATACTTTAGCACGCATATGAAATTATAGTTGGAGAAATCTTTTGAATTGGCATGTAATTTTTTTTTAAATTAATTATTTAACACCCATAAAACAATGGTACCGATTGACATAGGATGGATGGAAAAATGATAAGCACATTTTTGTTAATAAATTTGTCAAATTTTTTGGTAGTTTTACACTCCTTGTCCTTGTGCCTGACAGTGATAATATACTCAACACTTATTCGAAGCAAAAAATGAAAAATCAGATTTTAGGCTAATGAGATTCTATCTGATTTTCCGTTTTTTTCTTTAAATTATAGTCGATCTCGTCGAAATCAAGCTCTATTTGTTGTTACAAAGCCGAAAATTTGCGACAATTCTTCCTTTTTTGAGATTTTGCGCTGAAAGTTTGTTCTGGTACGAATAACTTCATCTCATTAAGATACAGCACAATACTATTCTCTGATCAAATCAATTTCGCACCTCACTGATCTTTAGGTAATTCATCTAATTCACACTCTAAGTCGATGTAGCACATTCACACGGAAAAAATAGAGTTCTCGCCATTATTGACTATAAAAAAAAAATATAGTTTGATGCTAACCAGATTAATCGTGTGTTGTGTGCAGACCGAAAAATGGTGTTGTCTGCTAAATTGCAGATGCGTGTATATATAGTGCGATCTACTCTTATTCAACCAACTGCGTCAATACAGCAGAGATGTGCGTGTTTTTATATATTTATCCAAGTTTAGTGCAGGAACAATCAATATCACTGATTCATGAATGGAAGCAAACAGTATCATGCAGTGAGCATATGAAGAGGAAAAAAAGAAGGAATGTTCGCTCAGTCACGTATTCGAATCCCACGAAATATCTGCGAATTTGAGCAGACAATCATAACCTGCTCTGAATAAACTTTTTTATTCAATATATTTTTATTTTGTCCTATAAGCATCAATCTTCATTAAATCACTCGAAAGCTTAGGATTTCTAGTTTATTACTTGAGTTTTTGATCATCCTGACCTAGTTGTACGAAGAATAATCCGGCATCTTCAGGGTGACTTAACATTATTTTTACAAGTGTTTGATCATGATATATACTTGTTTTGACTTTGCTCTTACTTTTTCTCCCGAGTTTAAGACACAGAGATTTTACGACCTCGTTAACTGTGAATGCGCAGATGTACATATACTCCGACCGTCGCGTCGAGCCAGTTTTGCTAGATAGTCCAGAAGGTAGTAGAAAATTTTTTCACTAATTTTTTTAATTTCCTCTAAGTTTTCTTCGGCTTTGGGATGCTGTAGTGATTTTACGATCGTCTAAAAATAGAATGATGGGGATAAATCAATTTTTTCGTAGCAGACAACAGCGTCACCTGCTGTGGCATTAGTGGCTCTCATCTTTATGGGCTGTGTTTTGCAAAGACTGCTATCAGTAAGTGAGTAAGATCTGAAAGATAACACTTAAGGTACAAGAGAAAGTACAAGAGTATGTCATGGTCCCACGTCTCTCTCGCACTTATATGGGCTTACTGCTGGCAACCTTTGCGGAACAGACCCTTGACAGTCAACAGTCAGTTATACTATATTTTTTATCTACAAATAATTTATTGAAAAAAATGATAAGCAAAGATTAACGTTTACAAGAAAAATATTATGATTCACAGTTTATAAATAATAATATCTTACTGCAGGAAG
This sequence comes from Copidosoma aretas, assembly GCA_030522625.1. NCBI lineage: Eukaryota > Metazoa > Arthropoda > Insecta > Hymenoptera > Encyrtidae > Copidosoma > Copidosoma aretas. The sequence goes on from JAPYYV010019313.1 coordinate 14,795, forward strand.
TTATTTAGAAAATAATTCAGAAAATAATAATTTACCACTTAAACTGGTATTACATTTTTGAACCTTGTTAAAATGTCGATTTTCAACGATGTAATATAGTTTGAAGTTTAGCCAAGTAATATTGAATACCTTTAAAAAAAACAATACCTAACTGGTCTGACATAAATTACTTTTTAGCATAGTGTCATCAAGTTTCTAGGCTGTTCTACCTCTAACAATGTCACCACACACTACATCACTTTTGAGCTTGTAAACTGAAAAAAAAAGATCGGAAGACGAATCACTATAAGTCCACAGATGCCAGCAAGTCTGATCTGTCCAGGTAAGCAGCCCAAAATAATCTTAGTAGATTTAAGGTAGAAAATGTAATGGTATTTTCCGGTTTGCACTCAAATACTGTGAGCAATTTTAAATTTGCAATGGTGTTAAATTCAACAAAATATAAACTTACAATATTTGTGGTGTTCGCAGCAGCCGAAATCCACCAATTTGTTGTGGAAAAACATCTTCTGCAAAATAGTACGTATGACCTACTGCCATTCCAATTAAATCTACCCATACAGCATTTCCAAGTAAGACAGAAAATCCAAGAAGTACCCAGGGTAAATACGGTGCCTGAAATCATATCATAATTTTTTATTCATGCAAATTTCAATAAACTTGCATATATTTAATAAAGGTGTATCGAAATCGCCAGAAGGTGAAGGCTCAATTAGCTTACCTCCTCTGGCTAGTAAATATAACTTACACAAAATAATAATATACGTGTGGATACATACATAAATTTCTATATTATTTAGTCATTTTGAGTGGAACTAAAACTTATCCCTCCATAACAACCCCTACAGCCTCCTATATCCTCCACAAATCAGGTTCTTATTGCGATTGTTTTCCGGTGTTTTTCAATATTTAATGAATCCCACCTCATCACTTCTTTCTTCACCGCAAATCCCCAAACTTTTTTTCCCATCTCCCACTGACTCTCTTCTCACCCCCAAAGCACCCTCACAAAATAACGAGGATTCATGTTTTTTTCTGTTATTTTTATGTTTCATTCCTTACGCACCCCCCCCCCCCCCCCCCCCCCCAAACACCCCCCCCCCCCCCCCCCCCCCCCCCCCCCCCCCAAACAAAATTCCGGCTAACCCGTACGCTCCGAAATTCCAGCCGCCGAGATGCACGCGGCCCACAGTCACGCGCTCCGCGTCGCCAAGGAGGGCAGCTGCCAGTGGCCCCGGGCCAAGGTCATCTCGGTGCGCGACGTCTACCCGAACTCCACGGCCACCTACATTCCGCACTGCGCCATCGTGCACCGCTGCTCCGACGACACCGGCTGCTGCAGGTCCGAGACCCTGACCTGCGAGGCCAAGCGCAGCCACAGCGTCGAGCTCTACTTTTACGTGAGTACATGCACCCTTTTGCGCTTCGTTGTTTTTTCGTTTCTCGGCCACTGCGTTTTTCGAACATTGCCGAGGTTGTTTGTTTGGGACGCGCGTCCCCCCCGAAAACTCCGCGCGTCCCTCCAAATGTATTGCACTCGGCCTTTTTGGAAAACGTCTTCGAGGTAGCGCGACGTTCTGCCGCTCGACGAGCGTTGCGCGAAACATATGGGTACGTAGGAATGCCCGGTTGGCGATGAACGGTCTTGCCATCGGGAAAAGTATATTATCTCGTACCGATGGGCTGCGTTTGTACTAGCACGTTTCGAGTGCAGCGTGCCGAGACTCCGCAAAGTTTGGGAAAACATCTACAATAACACGGTGACGCAAGGGAATCGTGAGAAATACCATGTGTGCGCTTACCCTCGGCGACCCGGCGGCTACATTTAGCGGCGCGCAAAAAAGAAGAAGAAGAAAAAAAAAAAATACCCCCGTATCGACGACGTGACGATTAAACTGTCACGAAACGAAAAAACGCCTCGGTCGCGACGAGCACGAGCACTGCGCGCGCGTGTGCGTACGAGTTGCGCGCACGAGTGAAAGTAAAATCGCGACCGGCCTCGTTTCACCTTGGTCGGGGCGATTCGCGAAATCGAGACGCGCGGTACGCGCCGAACGAGGATGCAGTGCCGTTTCGGGCTGCGCGAGCGCGTCGGAGTTTGCGCATCCGATGACGGCTCAATGGCCGTTTACTCTCGCGGTTATGGTTGCAAAACCGTTGTTCAGCGGGCAAAGAAAGACACGCGCTGCCGGGGTTGAGCGTGCGCTTGGATAATTGCGGGTTCGCCGCTGGCGATTCCTGATGCATGACGCGGGCGTTATCCACGAGTTAGCGTGGTGCTTGTTTTCGTGATTCACGCGAGGTAAAACTTTCGATGCCGAAACGCTACTATTCGGTGGAATCTTTTTCAAAAATTTATGGAACATTGCTGCGCGAATGATGTTTTATTTTTCAAAAATTTCATCATCTCTCAAACAGTGACATTAAAATACATTTTTTTCGTGCGATTGAAATTACTGATTAAACATTTACAACGATTTGTCTTGATTTAATAAGATGCCCCTTGATTTATTAAATCAACTTGTCTTGTAATGAAAACTTAAATAGTATATCAGTTATTTACCGTTTCACTAATGATACATAAGTTTGAAGTATACGTCCCGGCATTGGTCCGAGAAACAAGCCTTAGTTTAAAATGATTTGTAAAGCGTACTGTCGGTAAAAACTTAACGATAAAAAAGTTGATTCCAACAAAAAGAAAAGGATATTTTGTTTTTGGAGTCAGCATATTGTATCAATCAACAATATATATGCTAAATTGAAAGAAAGTTTGGTTCCACCCTCTAAAATACCCTTCTTTAAATTGGAATTAACTCCTTCCTATGTATCGAATGAATTATTTTAAAATAGGTATTTCGGTATGAGCCACGTTAAGATGATGATGATTGACGAGTCGCTAACTATTCCCAGCGATGCAGATTTACCCCCACATAAAATTAAGATTACACAACTATCTCGGCGGTAATCCGACACGAATGCAAGCAAGACAGCTGAGACGCGCGGATGATCAAAAAAACGTCCAGTCGAACGTATTTTTCGTACGCCACGCGTCACGATTATTGCAGCGGGAAACGCGATACGGTGGCAGGCTCGATGAAATTTCAACCATTTATCATTTTCTCATTCAATTAGGCGAGTGCTTCTAACGACCGGTTGGGCTGTATCAGTGAATGATTAATTAGTCGAGCCGTACGATAGGGCTTTCAAAAACGCGTTACGGGAGAGATCTCTGCTCGCAAATTTACAAATTATCTATGTGCGTTGCGCCACTTTCTGGGTTTGATCTGTGCGCTCGGACTACTGATTATTTCATTCATCATGAATGTTATAAAAGCTTTTTTCTAAACTTGGTCCAGTATTTTGAGTAGAGAAACATTTGTGACAGTTTTTTAAAAAATTTATTTTCTTTTTTTTTCAATAAGTTTGGTGAAAGTTTTTAGTTGCATCATTCTAAAACTTTAAAAAAAATTGCTCTTGGTGAACTTTGCTTTGAAAAAAATTAATTATGAAGTTTGAATAAATATTTTTTTATTTTTCTTTATACTTTCTCCAAAACGAGAAGTTGTCTTTTCATTGCTTTGTCCAAAGTCACTGGAAATTAAGACAAATTTTCGTACGTAATTTTGTTGGTTAATTGATAATTGTGTTTGAAATCATTTTTATTCGATTCATAAAAGCGAAATTCAGCACATCGAATTACACGTCATGTTGATGAACACTTGTTTATCTAAGTATAGTATCACAATTAGATATAGTATAAGCTAAAACTTGATGGTCATTGTGATTCTAGTACTTATTTTACGTTTAATTCAATGCTGTCAGTTATATATTAAATAGTGAACAGAATATTTTCCTAATTTTAACGTTGAATTATTTCCTTATCAGTACTCAGCAATCAGTCAGTCTATCGTTGTCAAAATACGAGAATATCTGTGTTTATTAATTCGTGCAATTAAATGTTTCAAAACGTATTTTCATCATCATTCGAGTAAAGTATTCATCGAACAAAATCATCAATAACGTTCCAACAGGACGTGCAAACATCCTGCTACATTTTGAAAAATGTCCTTAAACCGTAAAAGAACAAGATATGCATCAACAATCTGTATGACTGTCGAAGCAAGAACAATCTTAGCCCACGAGATTACGGACACTTTTGCATCCGCAGCCTCGTGAAAACTCAGACCCGATACTTTTTTCGGTAAACGATCCAGCGATCTCTCTCATCCTCGAACTCAAGTTCACCCCGACCTGGCCAAAGAAGCTGCAGAGTGTGGGCCCTCCCGGAACCCCACCAGCTGATTCTCGCTACAGCTGCCTCGGATCGCGCGGAACATCCGAAGAAAAGGCCGCACTCACGTGCCGTCGATGCGGCCATCGGCGGCTCCCTTGCGCACGAAATCACGAGCGCCCGATCTACCGACCCTATACAATATACATACCATCGCCGAATCGAGATCGCAGTTGCCGATAGTGCTTCCATTCGAGGCGCCGCGCGCGATCGGTGTGGATCGTACTGCTCGGATGTTGGTGCGTATGTGGTTTCATGGTGCTGAAATTTTGCCATTTTTCGCCCGAGGTCGGATTCGATTTTACCGAGGCCTTGTTCTTTCCCTCATCGCTGCAGCGAGGTATATACACGTTGGGGGCGATGATCAGGATAAACCACAAAGATCAGCTTGGTAGTTTGAATAAGAACGATTAAAGGGTCATTAGATTTTGTCTCCTCTCGACCCATTTTCCAAACGTTCGTCCGCCAATGTTCACTTGTCCCGCATTTAGCTGAAAAAACTAGCTGTTTGAACTTGTATCAGTCGAATAACCTTTTTTTTTTTACCATTCGTAGGGCCGACAAAGCCCTGGGCAGCATCAACCCTCTAAAAAAAAGGCCAACATGCCTGAGCCGAACTTCTTTCTCTCGTTCTTCTTTCTATGACGTAACAACTTGCTATCCACGCCAATGCGGTACAATGAGCCTGTATAACGTGGAGGCAGTATCTTAGATTCAAACAAGATATTATCCAGCTCGATGGACTCGATGGCAGAACGAAAAGTTCGATCTTTAAATTTTTCATGCATCATTCAATGATCAAAACCGACAAACTTCATTCCATACTACAGTGGTACGAACGTGACGAGAAACACAAAAAAAAGGCAGAGCAATGCGAATGAATCCACGCTACGTATGCGTGACGCGATTCTCTGCAGGGAGTCACGCATGTACAATACACACCGCGCTGCTGATACAGACTCGCGGGGACGCAGAGACCGGCATCTTATCGCGCACGAGCATCTGCCACTGCTGCAGCAAGTTTCGAGTGTCTGCTGCTGCTGCTGTGGCTGCAAAAAAGTGGCCGGCTAACGGTATGGCATGCACTGCGGCGTACATATTCTCACACGAATAAGCGGCTGTATCGCATCCCAGGCAAATCCGCCGTCGAGTGCGCGATGACAAAGTCAACTCGATCGAGCGTAGAATGTCGCACAATGTTGTGAACACTGTTTATTTTTGGCACTCCGGAGGATGCAGGTCTATTTGCACCGCGTGCAATGAGAGCAAGTTGAAATTGTCGTTTCACGTCGATTTATCAAGACGATTGAAATTGTTTGATTCATCGCTTGTTAATTTGAAATTAAACGAATCAAAAAACGGGGAAGCAAAAAAATTTCACGATTGTTGCGGAGAACCATTGTCCCCGAACACACAAATGTAGGCTCAAGTAGTGATCTTCTGAGTTATCAGCCGATGCTTACCTTGGATGACCAGATGATTTTGAAACAATCCAAACCATCGACTAATTAGCATCATCACAAGCGCAGTATGGAGGTTCACATTGGGTATAGGTAGTAGATATCATAGCGAATGATCAAAAATATATGACGTATCGATGCTAATCAGTCGATGGTTCGAATTGTTTCAAAATCATCTGGTCATCCAAGGTAAGCATTGGCTGATCACTCGGTATAAGATCACTATAGGCTCAATGAGCGAATGCAAACATCATGAGATCGTGGATCAAGGCAACTATAAAGCTGTCGGAAGCACTTCAGCTCATTCGCCAATTTTTCAATGTCGCGTCCTGCGATTCAAAGTCCAAATTCCCTCCGTCCCCTCGTGCTCACTATCAATTAACCTCGCGGGAAAAAAAACTCGGACCAAATTCCCCGATACCGATTTCCAGGCAAAAATCCCCGATTCCCGAGTAGCAGCGTCCCCCCCTCCTGGACAGGAAAAAAAAAAAGGTCCAGCCAACGATCCCAGCGAGGGCAAAAAACCTCCCCGAGGGCCACGCGAGCGCGCCGCACTCGGCGAGCAGTCGAGCAAGAAAACACAGACGTCAGGCTCGAGTGGCTTCTCAAACGGACGCAAGAACAAAAAA
>JAPYYV010019314.1:0-14400 GCA_030522625.1 Copidosoma aretas
AAAAAGGGGGGGGGGGGGAGAAAGAAAACGCTGACGCCAAAGCGTCAGTGCAAACAGCCGCGCCCGTCACGTTTTCCGGGAGTTATGCTCACGCGCGGGCGCGTCCTCCGAATCATCGTCCTCACTCCTCGTGTGCTCAGTGCGCATACTACTTATACGTGGGCTATACACGCTCGTTGTCTTTCCGTATTGCGCTAGATAAAATCCGGCAAGCGTTCGACTGGGGCGAACAATAAAAGATTATATTTTTCACGCCTGTGTGCTGCATGTCTTTGATGTAGGGCTCTTTCGAATGGTGTTAATGAACTGGCCTAACCTGTAATTTTCAGACAAAAAAATAGTCAGTTTTCATCTGCAGTAGAAAAATTCGTGGGCTTGTGCCATAGTTTTATTTGATATTTTTTGGATTGTTAATTAAATTTTATCGATGCAGTTTGTAATGTTTGTATGCGCACTATGTATTGTTTATCGAGATTTAATGTACCAATTCCAATGCACGTTGAATAACATGCTCGTTAATCGAATTCAAACATAGGTATTTCATTCGGTTACATTCTTTTGTACTCTCATTAAAAATTGTATTCGTGAATAAAAGTTGTATTTGCATCGATCAAAATTAATTAAACGTTCTTTACATTGCATCGAATAAATTGAATGGCGTCGAAATATTGGAAGATATTTGTTCATTTTTATTATTGTAACAACTGTAAACCCAATAATCAAATAAATAACTCATAAATAAATAAATAAAATAAATAAATAAATAAATAAAATTTCCTTCTTCCGAAACGCCGTGCAATCTAGAATTTATTTGTTTCCATCAGCCAACAAACTCCTCGTTTCCTCTAGAGAGTTTTCAACAATAAGTACCAACCTGCGTCATTTTTCTTTTTCTCAGTTCCTCAAAACGTCCCTAGTATCATCGATCGATCAGCTTTTAAACGTCCGCCCGTTTCTTTCATTCTCGCCTAAAAATAAACATCATACATATTCTTTATGACACTCACGGACATACGAGGTATAGCAGCGGCACATTTTACAGCCGCAACTCTCGTGCAGGTTGCGCGGATTTTCAAGCGCTCGACAAAAGAGCAAACTTTTTCTATAGCCAGAGCAGAGGGCGAATGCTTGGGAGGAGAAAGAAGTTATACGGAAAGGGAAAGATGATCGTGAAAGAGAGCACGCAGAGAGAGAGAGAGAGAGAGAGAGAGAGAGAAAAGAGGCTTAAGTGTGGACCCGGTGATGTGTGTATGGCGGATGGTTATGTGTGTCATTGTGGAAAGTATGAATGTGTAAAGTATATATTTATTTACCGTGCATTCGAGCTGTTACGGCATCTCGTGAAAAATTTAATACTGCTCGTATTTTTTTTTTTCATTGTTTTTCCCCGCACAATATTTCGCACTGACACGCGAATCTAATTTCATATAATTGATCCAGCATTCAATATTTAAAAATAAATAATAAAGATTTCACCGTTTTACGCACTTTTCACGATTCAATAGTTCTTCTGCCCTAAATTTTTGATAATATTATTTACTTTTTACAAAAATCATATTGTCTTCACTCTATTCTTTTTTCCACACAATTATGATATGTATAAGAACATTATTCTTTTCTTTCTCTCTTTTTGGTTCGTGACAACGTTAAAAAGATCATGTAGAATATTATACCAAGAGCACATTTTGATAGCATAAACGCTCTTCTACTTTTAAAATTCTTTACCGATTCTTGCCGCCTAGTACATAGTCCCGACGGTAGACTAGCGTACAATTTCTCTCGCAACTTATCGCATTCAGGTTCGAGACAAACAATTGCTCGTGCCCGCAAAGCGCAGACAATGCCCCCGTTCAAGTCACTCTGACCAAATCAGTTTACCAGAATAAGCTCTCGTGCTTGTAAAGTTAATTTTGTAAAGGAGTTTTTTTTTCTTTATTAAGTATGTTAACTTCCAAGCCAGAATTTTAATTTAAAAAATTTTATCCCCATCGAAATTTTCTCGAAATGGCAAGTTTAATGATTCGTGCGAGATGTCATACAACCTCAACAGTCATACTTATACAAGTACTTGCTCTCAAGATCCGAGTGCACTAAACGAAATTACAATTTCAAATCAACAAACAAACCAGCATTACACGCAAGAAACAAAATCGCTGCTGCCGCATTACGTCCTCGACCGCGTCTGAGAGATTTTTGTCCGAGATGAGAGCACATATTTATATTACATACACCACACACGCACACACACACTGCACACAGTCGCGTCGCGTATACCTATAATAGCTCTGCTGCAATATACCCTCGCACGACTGTTAACTGAAAGGTAGGCGCATATATGCTCGTGATCCCAGGCTTCCTCATACAGATCTCCCAGGGTCTTGCTCTCTCATTGTCGAAATCGGAAGGTGTCGCACAATGGACCCCGGCAGCGACGGGATAGACAGCTGAAACGAGAGCTGGCAAAACATTGAGACACATACTCGTCGTCGCAGACACCTCCCCCCACCCCCCTCCATCATCATTTGAACGCTATTATGAAAACATTCGAAACTTGGTGTATGCTCGGAGGGAAGGGGAAGACGCGATCATATACCAGTATCATTACTTTTGTCGCCGGGAGCCCAGAAGTTGGCCCGCTATTACGGCTCGGCTCTCCCTGGCGCGATATAATATATGGGTCCATGGGAAGGAAAAACGAGAACACCCAGGCTCCTCACGTATATGTGTGCGCTCGCCGCTGGAGATTTTCCACGTATAGTGAATCTCCTCCTCCGCTGGATATTTGGTGCACCGGTCGCGTGGCACCCCCGTGCTGCTTTTATACGTTGGTAAAAGGGCTGTATATATTATGTACGTTGATAGAAAGGTATATGTGCCCTATTTCTGATCAACGGTTGAATAACAACTTTTACTTGAAACGATATGCTTATTCAAATCGTAACGTATCGCTGAAACTTACAATATTACATCTGTATAAAAAAACGTGGTAAACCTCGAAAAAAGTTTGTATGTAATTTTCTTAGAAATAATAAAATTGTAGGATGATGGGAACAGTCCGAGATTGTACTGAAAAAATTTGGAAACCGAGCTGCCGGAAGACTCGTATAATACGTGCGAGTGGGACTACCATCTCGGAGCAAGTTTTGTTGCAGGTTTTGTTGAATCAGTAGAGCTATACGCCTGCCATATTTTAAAACCGCGCGAGGACACGTTTTCCCCTAGAATTTCAATAATTATCTCCGAAAAACACTCGCTCGCAGCGTGACCGCGGACATAATTCACGGGTTTCGATTTCACGTAATTTCGAAACCGACAACAAGCGGGAAAGGAGGATCGTTAGATAGGCTCCGCGACGGAAACGAAGATAAATAATTCATCGAGAAATTTTCCCCCGTCAGGGCTCCTCCGGCGCCGCGCGATCTTATCGCCGCGTCCGTGGGCGTGAGCCTTGACGCGGTTACGTTACGCGTGCGTCTTTCCAAAAATCCTGTCCGGCAGCTATGGGTCGTGTATGCGAGGACATGCAGTGTAGTGTACTTATTACAACCAAACTCGGTAATGCAGAGTGACGGGCGAAGAGAACTGAACGGTAGGAAGGGGAGCCGGTGGGTGAGTAAAACGAGGACGATTGAGGGGGAGCCTATCTAGTACTTGCGTGGATGTTCTTTTTCTCCTTGGCCGTTGTCGCGCGGCGCACTTGTTTTGATTGGATGATTGCCGACGAAGTTGTGCGAGCACTGGAGTGCTTAGATCGTCGTTTGCGCAGTTGGTTGTGATTCGGAGTGCAAGCGTTTGGGCTCGATTATAAGATTGGCTCTGGCGTGGTCCGTTACCAGCCGTGATCTCGGAGTTCACTGTACGGTGTTCTTGGTCTTTGTTCAGTTGTGCACGTCTTTGTGTATAATTGACGTTAAAGATAATTGGTGAACTAATGATGTTGTAAGAGTATTTTGGGAATTTTATCATATTATTTTTAAAAACATCTGAATGTTATCCATATTGTGGATATCTTAAAAAATATCGATTTCTTTCATTCGCATGACAATCAATTTTCTTTAACAAGTATGAAAAGCTATCAACTCAAAAAAATCCTTAATAACCTAGCTTTTTAATTTAAATTTTATATCATTAAAATAAAATAAAAATAAAAAAAAATGAAAATCGTACACGAGACCATCACACCCATAATTCACTCCATTAAGATAAATGGTGCCCACATGAGCTCACAATGAAAAAAAGTAAAAAGTGTCAATTAAAAAAAAGTACTGAATCGAGCTGAGGGAATACCGAATCATACTGTGTACGTACGCGGCAGGGCACTTTAATACGAATAAGGACCTTGTTACTGTTCCTCTATATTATTGTACGTACGACCAAGATGAGAAAAAACACGAGGGAAAAAATTCCTACGTGCAAGAGCTTACAGCGCACACACGTAAACGCGGTACATATTAGCGATGTACACGCGTAGGGTCCCAAGGGCTCGAAAAACGGGCCCCGTACAGAGCGACACGGTGGTGTCGTGGACAAAAGTCAAACTGCTTCGTCGCCTGTACATCAGACGTATAATGTGTATAATATATTTACGAGCATGTGTGGGGCCCTGTGGTCTTAAAAAGACGACTGACTGAGCGCATGCGGGGCTGTGTATATAAGCATATACGTGCTCTGTGACGCGTGTGTTTGCAGGAAAACTTGGAGGGCCCGGGTTCTTTTCTTCCGGGACCCCGCCGTAGGAGGTCCTGCTTGTATATACTTTCGCTCTTGATCCCCGTCGTCCCACGATCGCGCGTTTTTCCCCTGTGTCACAGGTTTTTAAAATATCGCTGGTGTGTATACGTGTGTGCTGGCTTTGTTATGAGTTTCTGGTAATTCGATTCTATTTTTCGAAATTCATGAAAGGTCTTTCATTTGCGAATTGTGAAAATTTTCCTAGCTTTTTTGAGGTTATGTAGCAGTTGTTGCTGGTCTGTATTTGAAATGGTTTATTATTAAAATTGAAAATTCTGACAATTTTGGATAAGGAGGAACTAGTTCAGATTTCTATAAAAAATGTGCCAGATAATCCAGTCTCCACATTGATTTGTTGATTAATTGTTGACAAATGAAGATTAAAATGCAGGCAGGTACTCGATCATCATATCAATAGTTAATATTTTATGTATTATCTAACAATACGCAAAGGACCATTCAAGTACTACGCAACGCAGTTTTTACTGATTTTTTACCCCCCCCCCCCCCCCCCCCCCCCCCCCCCCCCCCCCCCCCCCCCCCCCCCCCCCCCCCCCCCCCCCCCCCTCTCCCGTACCTAAACATAGCAATTACGTCTCAGAAAATACCGGAAAATCACTATATTATCATTTACTGTATTTATCGAGTTTGCAGTAACGGTAAATGAAACAAAACCTTTGAATTGACTTGCAAGTTATTAAGGCGCAGGTTTATTTATTGTATCTATTTATACTACTCTACAAAAAACTATCATGTACATTTTAATAAGACTTTCTAAAGTATGCATAAAAATACAAATTAGACATAAATAAGAGATTTTTGTCCAAATCTGCTCTTAAAAACTAAACCTTTGGCTAATATCAGCCTTACAGCAAAGTATCTTAGCGTTTAAGTGTTAAACCAGTCACAAATTTTACTTTATGAACTCTTTAACACAAAACTTAATAGTTTCTTTTAACCATTAATAGTGAAAATAGAGATTGGAATCTCGCCAAAGTCAAATACTTTCATTAAAATATAGTGACGAAAACCATAACTGGTTAGAATCTATCTTCATGAATAAAATGTGCATAACTAAAAATTTTTTACAAAAACCTAATGTTACGCAATGCGTTGCTCGATTATTCCTCCCCCCTGTGAAATGCACCATAACGTTTTACAAGATCCCCTTTCCCCCAAACTGCGTGCGTACTATTTAGCTGGCCCTTAGGAAAAAATCGACTCAGCTGTTAACGAGTATTTGTATATGTTTAATCCAAAGTCTAGACAATCTAGCCTATGTTTTTTTTTGGGTCATTAGTTCTACATGTCGGCAAACTATTGATTCAATTAATTGTTATGTTGAAAATTCTAGAACAGTATAGCAGTAACGCTACAAAATTAAAGAAAAAAATATACTTTAAGTCAGCACTTTCTTGGCCGCAGACTGAGCTAAAATTTTTTGAAGGACCTCCGTATTAAATATGTTGATGGCGATGGTTGGTAGAGACAATCATGTAATTGTGAAGTGTAGAAGAAAATAACCAAGACTTTGAAAAGAGAAAATTATGGCTTTTACTCGTCGTAACTTCTACTTTACCCTTTTCGCTTGAAATTCGCATTCTTATAACAACTCTGATTTCACAGTTTCGTAAAACGTTTGAATCCGTAATGTTATTCAATGAACCAGGCAACAAAAATTCATGTCTATTTATAAAAAAAATTATAGATCATTTTTTTGGTCAACGTTTTATTATCTTCAAGACGATTAGACATTATATTCAGGAGATAATAAGTCCCGCCGTTCACCTCCTGTTCGGAAAATCGAGCATAAAACGAGGCAAAGACACCAAATCCTCCTCTTTTTTCACTTTTCTCTTCCCCCGGCCCCAACATCATGTCACAACGAATGTTTTTCTTGCTACACCGTATATACTCACACTCTTTTATTCCCCCTTCGCACGCTTACAAAAAAAAAAAAAAAAAAAAAAAAAAAAAAAAAAAAAACGGGGACAAGGCCCCCCCCCGCCGCCTAAAGAGAGAGAGAGAGAGAGAGACGGAGAGGCCAGGAAAAGTCGCCTGGTACACTTCCTGTATCCCTCGCGCGGGCCCGCTTCCCGTCCCAGCTCTGCGCTGGCCATTCCTCATAATTGATGAGGCGCTACCCCAGCGATTTGCCTCGAGGGACTATCGTTTCCCTCCCCCTCCCCCTTACCGACGTGGTCCTTCTTTTTTTTTGTTTCCTTATGCTTGACAGCCAAGGTGCTATTCTGTGCTATTGTTATCCGTCGTCGATCCTCCGGTGTATTAACTCGAGCGAGGGTGATGTTTGGTATGTGATGAAGCGATTAATCTGGTGATTGGTACGGGGAGAAATATTGTAAAAAATTAATATGGCTGTTGGTGAGTTAGACAGTAAATAAATATTAATAAAATTTGAAAAAAATCACAATACGATATGAAATCGTGAATATCATCTAATTTAAATTCTTTTGTAAAAGCATTACTGATATAACATAGATCTGACATGCCGCATCCATGTACTATATTAACATTGTACTAACGACATACATATCTAATATTGTCTACGGTCACAGGTATTCTTTTTTCGAGGCAAACAAAATAAAAGATCAGCGCAATTTACTCCTAAACTCACGCGGCCTGAAACTAAAAGTAAAATGTTGTTATTTATGTACGCTCATCCTCATTTTTGCAACCCTAAATACTTGACGTTGAGAAGAAAAAAATTGTACAAAAAAAAGGAATCCGTGCAAGTCCTCCTAACAGGTACTTCTCGTCCCGGAATCCCACGGTGAATCCAATTTTCGGCAAGCGCTTGTTACCTTTTTCTCCCATCTCGTGTGCCCTCCGTGTCTCAGTCAAGGACCCTCCAAATTCTCCGATCCACTGTATATCTCCATGTATGCTGAGAAAACTCGCGCCTCCATTCACGTGCGGGGACATAAATTTAAAGGAGCCAAGGGCTGGTGTCGGCCTATTGTTTTTTCGCCGCGCTAACCAGCGCGGGCGTTTGTATGCCGAATAGCTCGAGAACCTTCCGTCGTTTATTTTCAAGAACGGGGAGGAGGAGGAATACGCGTGCAACGGAGGTTGTTTGGCTTAGCGCTGAATTATCGAGGGCGATGTAACGAAAGGCGCGAGAGCTCAGGATGTTTTTTCTCATTAACATTTTTTCGCGCTTCTCCGGCATTCCAATATTAGTTATACAAACGGAGGGGTCGATTTTCAAACCACCGACATCCATATGAATTTGAAATTCGAGCCACGTCTCTGCTCGGGCTCGCTCTTCTTCACGAAATATTTATCATGAATTAACACCCTCACTCGATATTTTTTGGCTCCGGCTAATTCGACCGAATATCGTTGCAGCTGTGGTTTTTTGTAGGCCTTTGGATAAGTGCCCGCAGTTCGGGCTCGTAAAAATCCACGTGTCGAGTCCAAAGTCCATTTTCTAACGCAATAGAGCTCATATCTTTGCGCTTGCAGGTGTGTTCGCCGTCGATTGTGTGTGGTGAATCAATTTGGAGAAAAATACTCACTGGTATTTTTCATCAACAACAAACCGAACACACGTATAGATGTGCTACGTTTTTTCATTATAAGGAAGCTTTACCTACGAAGATATAGCAAATTGCATTCTAAACTAGTTCTAAACTACTTTGAAGTTGAAAAAAGCCTTCCAAAAAGAGAGCTATAAAAATTTTCGAATGTTGATATTGAAAACATTAACAAAATCTTAAAAGAAAAAAAAATGTATTACCCTTCAAAGATAAGGATGAAGAAGAAAACTGTTTTATAGTCAAATACATGCCCAAAATCATGACATCACTGCAATAGTACCCTTTAACTTACTAGGATTTTTATCATAAACAGTATTTTTTTTTTAATATTAAAATAAGATATTGTGCTCGATCAACAATTTTATTAAAACAATAAATAACAATAATCAGAGGATTCTGGTCTTTTTGAGTGAACTGCCAAGTTGGTTTGACGTGATGTACTTCAATTGTTAAGCCACACTGTATATGGGATTTCGTTTTCTTTTTTTTTTTATAGAAAATTCTTAAATGTTCGGATTATCTGCGAGCTAAGTGTATATCTGAAAAATAAATAAAATTTGATTTATTAGAGTTATTCGCGAATTTTGGAAATACGTAGTCTAGCATAGCTCGGTCGATGAAGAATGTGGTTTTCACAACTATTAAGTGACAAAGTGGAGAGACTATAATATATGATTGAAGAAGTTATGTGTAAAGATAGCAGTTTCCGTGTTGATATAATTAATACACATGATTGTCCTCACTGGTATAATAGAACATATTTTTTTTTGTTCAAAAGCTGATCGTTACATTAAAAATTTTTTTTATCCAACGAGACTGAAAGAGATTAAATAACTGAAAAAGGTATAATATTTGTTTTTAAATAAAAATCAAACAAATTAGTTTATGTTTCGTCATTTTGAAAGAATCTGACAAATTTGGGGTTACACATCTAAATTAGAAGAAACAAATCGTTACGAGAATATTGAAACTCCACGAGTTGGGTTCGACTATTGGTTAAACTATTATTTTTTAAGTAAGAATATGAGACACTTGACGTAACGATTTCAAATAATATAGGAGATTACTTACTTATATTATCTCATGCTCGCCGTTCTCCTCTGCAACGCACCTAGTCGGGTTGTCAACGCACGTGAATCCCTTAACGCAGTGAATCCTGGCGCAAGTCAGAGGCATCATGGGGCCCTGGCATTCGCCATTAAAGCAATGGTAGTTGACCTCGCATTGGACGTTGTCGCAGGTCCGCCTTGAAGCTGGCTCTTTAGTGACCTCGACATGGTTGAGTTTGGCGAAAGTGGTTGGTTCTCTTGGAGTAGGTTCTGGCTTGTGCGTAACTTCAACGTGCTTGAGTTTGGCGAAAGTCGTTGGTTCTCTTGGAGTGAGTTCTGGCTTGTGCGTAACTTCGACGTGCTTCAGTTTGGTGAAGGTGGTTGGTTCTCTTGGAGTGGGTTCTGGCTTGTTCGTAACTTCGACGTGCTTCAGTTTTACGAAGGTGGATCTGACTTCAGGAAATTCGGTGACTAATACATGGGCAGATTCTTCGGCGTAAACTGCAGCGACGAGGGCAAGGCACAGAGTGGCGTGTGAGAACTTCATCTTGAAGGGTTTTGGGTGTTGATCGTGTATGCGATTTGGTGGTTTTTATACTAAAAACGGAGAGATATTTCGAGTTATGATTTATTTTGACATGTATGCTTTTGGTTGAGGTGTTCAATTTTTTTTTTTAATTAAATTTTCTCCTGGTTGAAACAATGCGTGGAGGGAGCCTCATTAGGTTTGTCAAATATTGATTCAGCTTTATTGCAGCTTTTTGGCTTTTGTTCGATACTTTTTGTACATTTTATGGAAATTTTTATCAGTGGTTTGCTTTCGCTTGTTGCGACACTTGAATTCAGAGCAACAGCTTTTATTAAGTATGTAGGTATTGTACGATGTTTGTGCATTACGCAATAGTACTTGCGCATTTCTTCATTAATTATACGCATATACCTATAGTAAGACAGTGTTTATGACTCGTTACACGAATAAAAAAAAAAATATGATTACTATCAAATTTTGACAACGTAAAAAGCTATTTTTATGCTATTTAGTTACGCAGAGAAGAAAAAATTAATTTATAACTTTGACAGCTCGATTGAAAAAATCGTAATTGTTTTATTACTCATTGTATAACCACAGTACAACACTGATTCGTTATTCAAGAATTTCAAATCGAACGTAACATTTGTATTTGTAATTTAAAAAATTTGTATGCTTCATAATTTTGATGTGGAAATTATTCTGTGATTTTAAAGATTATTCTATGGTTTTTATTAAGATTATAAATATATATTTAAATCATTATCGTGATTTAAACATTTATATGGTACAAGCTTTTATTTAAATTAATTGTATAATTCTACAGTGTACTATTTATCTACAAAAATATCGAGCTAGTAAATTGTTCTCGTTATGAATTAAAAATGAATCAATGAATCAATTTTCAAATTCACGAATTAAAATGTAATAAGCAATTAGTGCGTCAATACATTAAAAATAAAAATATTATTTTACAACCCTGTTTGAAAATACGGGATACCAATTTAAATATTTTACAAACTAATCTGGATGTACAAGAGCAAAAGGGTCAATAAATCGTTCATACAGTTCAGTTAATAATAATTATCAACTAATTGTCAGATTTTCCTATACGTAAATACATTCAAGTAACAAAGTATTTCAGAGTATTTTTAATGATAAACTTATACGTATATAACATAGCAATGGTGTAGGTGGAAAAGAACTTTGTTCGGCTGTCGATTTATTTACCGTCGACGCCCGTGTGTCCTCTCTTCTTCTCTCCCTTCCTCTTTCTACACCGAAAGCGTCAAATGCCAACATGTCCGCGTGTTCGATTGGAAAACGTACGGTGATGAGTCGAGTAGAGTTCCGTACAAAGAGACTTTTTGCGAATTTTCACGCCCGCTTCGGGCTGTAGGTTGTGTCTTTTTTTTTTGTTTCCGATGAACGGTGAATTATTTGCTTGGAAGGATACAATGGCTCGCCTGACGCGGTTGGATGACTTTTTTTTTTGGTACACTCACCTTTGTTTTGAGGGTGGTTTTTGTATGCTCGGAAAATACCAAAGAATTTCTTTTATGATGGGTCTGTAATCGACAAAAATTTAGTAGTGTCATTTAGATTTGATGAGTGAAATGTTCATAAGCATATGACGTAAAATGAAACCTCTAAGCTTTTTTGAAAGAAAAAAAATACAAGTACACAGTTTGAATTATAGAAAACAGTTTTTGTATCTATGTATTAAACGAAATTTTTTTACCTAAAGTCAGACCATAAGACAAGTGTTTTTTGAAAAATGGCGGGAAACTCGAGAAAGTAGAATTAAAACAGAGCACAAGTAAGTTTTCAATGTTCTGGTCACTTTCTATTTAAAAATCTCTTTTTTCTTGCAAATCGTTCTATATTTATGTATGAATGTGCGAGCGAGTGTTTTCAAGCTGACTGAATACAAACACGAGCCATAAAAATGGCGCTCCATTCAGTGCAATATTTCTGCGAGTCGTTTCAAAAGTTCTGAAATCTAGGTTAAACGCTCGGGTAGTTCCCAACTGCCCTTAAAAAGTGTCTAACGCGAAATCTCACGTATGAAGTTTCGTTGGGGAAATATTACGTGTGCGATAGTAACATTCAATGGAGGCAAACTTTCATGAAACAATGTTTGTAAAATAAAATAGAGTCGTGCATAAAGATGTATTGCGTATTTTTCTTAATGTAGAAAATATGAAATTTTATTTTGTAAAAACATACATTAATATAATGAACAAATTTATGTAAAACTCGTTGAGTAATGTTAGATAACAAATACAGGAATGTACAGGAACACAACAATTCAGGTCAAGTGCCGAGCGCAAATTTACACGCGTCAATCTGCTCATTAACAACATGATTTCATGTCTTTTTTTTCAAAGCCTACGCGTCAAAGCTCTTTCGCTTACTTTTGTCGAATCTGAGATTATCCAAATCATTTACATTACATGTTCAAAATAAAAAGATTACTAATATTTTGTATAATTTAAACAAAATTACAAGCAGCTTAGTCTAGTGCAGTGTAAATAGAATAAAATCAATGTCTGTGAAATAAATGAATGATATTAGCTCACAGAGAAATTGATTTAACAATTCATCATGTCGACTCTTTTTCGTCATCAGCGTGAACTTTAAATCTATTCAACTATAGTCTTCAACATAAAATATACTCTTAAACGAAATTTGTTTTCAAAATGAACATAGTCCATATGAAAAACCATCAATTACATACACAGAGACACACGCACATGCACGTATACTTCCTATCTCACAAAAAAGCAAACTTCCAACAATTACACACAACCACGTTCGAGCGCTGCCCGAAATCCCCATGCATCCGACATAAATAATCCTAAACTGCATTAAAAGCGACGTTTACGCAACCAACAAGCTCCAAAGCCACGCCCCCTCCCCCCCCTGACACACAAACACCCCCCAGCCGTAAGTAAGTAACGCGCAAAACCTTTCGGCAATAAACCGTTTATCCCCGCGGAAACTGCACCACGTACCAGAAACGCTATCTCTCTCTCTCTCTCTCTCTCTCTCTCTCTCTCTCTCTCTCTCTCTCTCTATCTCTAGACGGAGCGCCCTTTCCGGACTTCTAACTTCTATAAATGCACGAGTGTCAATGACCGGTCGACGGACGAAAATGACATGCTGGATGATGGCTATAGCGCGGGATTGGGTGGGTAGGAGTGACGTTGACGTGCTCTCGTAGAGCTCTCTCTTTCGTCCCCTGTCACGTAGCGTGGGTATCTCGGTGGACACATATACATGGGTAGGGGGTAGAATGGCACGTAGGTGTTTATATTATGTATGTGTGATGCAGCGTCTATGCAGCATCCATCGAAGGGTTTATTATTGCGAGTGTATCTTTTACTAAGGAGAGGGAGAGAAGGGCACAAGAATTTTTTTTCTCCCGTAGTATACAGCCCGTGTAATCCGTACCTATGCGTTTGATATTTGATGATGGGTGCGTATGTGATGCTGTTATTCGTGTTTTGAAGGGAGAGGGGGATATAAGGTGCTTAGGAGATCCTTGTAAAAATATAAACGCGGATGGCAAGACTGGCAAGGGAATCATATGTAAGAACCTGCGTGTCTGATGATCTATGTTGTTGTTGTTGTTGTTGTTGTTTTTGGCAGCTTGCTTTGTAGTTCGCCGCTCGTTACAGGGTAGAGCTCTTGATGCGGGTTACTTATTTTCGAAAAGTTTGGATTTTCAATGTTACAGTTGAGATTATTATTTGCGGCCAAAGTATTTTGGTTCGAGGGTCTATTCATCACTATATTTATAATAATTAGATGCAGAGAACTTGGCAAAAACAGTTCAGTTCATACCAGCCCATGCAAAAAATGCGAGTGTTGTATTCTTACCACACTCTAAGAGATTGTTTACGTGATGATATTAGATCCCTACCCGACTACATACTGATAACATTGGCGGGATATATCTAGCAGCATCACTGTAAACAATAAAGGAAACACTCGCGTTTTTGTATGGGTTGGTAGACTACATTTTGTATAAATTTGTAGCTTTATCAATATATGTATGGACCCGCAAAGGCCTTCACTTGGTTCTTAGACGTATGCACGTGATAAGTTATCCGTTCCTCATCGACAGGCGTTCATTATTGTTTATAAATAAATGACACCGAACATGAAACAATGACCATAACACCCCTTCTTGCCCTCTATTTCTCGCTCTATTTTTAATTTGAAAACGAGATTTAAAATTATCGAGTTTGCTTTCATATCACACGTACATTGGCTTTTTATTCGATATCTTATACTTTTCATCAATTATTTAAAAAAAAAAAAGGTTTTTTTAAAAATAAATTTAAAATATTATTTTCGACAACGCCACTTTCAGCCTTAATATCTCTGTCCCCAACATCTTTGCCCTACGTCCTAATCCCCAGAACACACCAAAAACTCTAACGGTTTGAAAAAAAAAAAAAAAAAAAAAAAAAAACATCCCATATCATCCTGGGCGTACATACCTCCACACACTACACGCACG
>JAPYYV010019315.1:0-13092 GCA_030522625.1 Copidosoma aretas
CCCAATACGCAAAAAGGTTACTATAAGTATAAATTTAGAGTTCTAAAAGAATTCTCTTTCTCTAAAAGAAATAATAAAGAGTTCTTATAGATTACTTTAAGTAATAGTGAATGTCCCCCATGTAAGAATACTTGAAGAGTTCTTTGTGAACGTATAAAGAGATGTATAAGAATTATTTTCTTTATAAAAAGTAATAATAAAGATTACTTATTTACTTCTTTAAGTAATACAAAATTGCTTTACTCACCATGCAAAGAATTCTTTACTGAGCATATAAAGAAATGTATTAGAATTCTTTTCTCCATAAAAAAGTAGTAATAAAGATTACTTATTTACTTCTTTAAGTAATGCAAAAGATGCTCTACCTATCATGCAAAGAATTCTTTACTAAGTACATAAAGAAATGTATAAGAATTATTTTCTCTATGAAAAAATGAATTATAAAGATTACTCATTTACTACTTAGTATAATAAAAATCGTTTTAGGTATCATGCAATAAATTCTTGTTGGTTATTGGAAAATCACAATACTATTGTTAATTCAGTGTTACCATTAATATAACTATAAAGAAGTTGTTGAATCTCAAATAAAATAAATTCTAAACTAATTATTTCTATTTAACAGGACTCTAATCTGTCATTAAAAAATCCATGACAATTATGCGAAGCCTCGTTTCCTAGTAAAAATTTAAAAATAATAATTTTATCTATCCCTCCAGTACATTAATTGTATCCCGACTATAGCATTTCCAAGTTTCGCCGCCAGGTTTCGCCTTATGGAAATGTAGCATTGGCTTTGGTGCTAGTGAAGGTGAGGACATAGTGGAGTCTGTACTCTGTAGCGACCCTACCCGGCCAAACTTTCCACATATACGTGAAACAAACATATATTTATATATAGGTATTGCCAAAAGTACGCCTACTTTTTACGTGCACGATAATAAATAAATAAATATTTTAAAGTGAACAGAATATATGACGCATTGAAGTAAATTTATGTATTTATTGCATATTAATAATGTTGCCTACACATACAGGCAGACGATATATTTTCTTATACCATTAACTCATTCCAGCAATTACATTACTTAGTTCTCGTCCTCGTTTTCACTTGTACCATCATCACTTTCACCACCAACTACATTATTTGAACGTCTTTTTCGAATTTCTCGAGTCTTAGCAGTATTTAGCCAACGTTTAATATGTCCAATACAGTCATGTTCAGTGAAGCTGCTTCTCGTGCATACAATGGCCTCTGTAAAGTGTAAATAACTTAATAGTACGTATCACACATTTATAACATTGCTTTTCTTGTTTTTACATCATGATTTTAACGATAATTTTTCAGTTATCGTAATGAATGTATCCACACAAGTAATAAATATCATTAATGTAATTCTTACCTATAATATAGAGGCACAATTTGAGATCCTTGAAACTGTGAGTTTTATGTTGTTGCTTATCACCCCTAGATTGGCCAGACCAAGAATATGTAACAGCCAACTCGTCGCTCATTACGCGTTGTAGGCTTTCCCTTGTAAATGCCATCAGGTTCGATCCTCCGATTTTTTGGATCATTTTTTTCTGTAATTATATTTCTTGTACTACGTGCATACCCTTTAACGAACTGCAGAAAATCATGTAAAAACATATATATATATATATATATATATAAATGTATGTACATATATATATATATACACGAGCGCGCGTGCGTGTGTATGCTAACACTTATTCTACTTTATTGAACGATAAAGAGCCTCAGCACTTGGCGATACGTTCGTTCGAGCTGGCAGAATCAAACTGCTGCTTGCAGCGCAGGCCAGCACTGCTCGCGCCGCTACAGCTGCGGACAAGAGAAAGAGAAGATTTCTCGCAGCTGAAGCAGCTGTTTCCGCCTATATAGCTGGACGCTTGTGCTGCTGGCACGCTTGACAATGTTGCCATATATTTACTGTTTTTGAAATACTTTGTTGTGCAGTTTGTTGGTTTAGCGCCGCCTACTGGCACGTAAACGGACTCATGTGCACCGCGCAGGACTGAGTTTAAAACGATTGAGGGTTCGCAATACATTGCTTTAACCTTTTGTAGTACAAGGATTATGTAATTAGATATACCTATAATTGACGTAAATGTTAACCGTTGCATTTGTACTTCAGCGTGATAAAAACGTTTCAAGCGCCTTATGCTGTGTCTTACGCAGGTTGGATGACCATCACTTTTTATCACGCGAAATTGCTCATACCAAATTTAGGAGAAATATAATGTGGAATCCAACGAGAAAAAATTATGTCAGTATTAATTTAAAGTGTACATGAACGAGCAATTTACTCGGATAGGTATACAAAATTGGCAATCAGTATGGAAGTTCATTGTCTGTACGCATTACAGAACGTGTACGTGGGTATGTATATTGTTAAATGTGTTAAAAATTTGAATGCTACTTACAAATTGGGCTCGCGCTGGTTTGTTGTTCTTAAGAAGAGAACTGAAATTATTCAACTCTTTTATTGTCCTTACGGGAAGATCTGGCAACAAATTACTTGGATCATCATCCATCGGTTGCACTCCCGATAATGCCTTGCGAGTTCGGTCTCGTATAAGTTGTTTTTTTAAGTTCTTGAAACTTTCCATGGTGACATATTTATCGCCTGCAATTGAAATGACGTTGAAAACAAGACAATTTCCAGATAATTAATTTTAAAACAGTACTACCGATACTATTACTAAGACCCCCAGGTCTCTTCACCACCGATCATTGGCTGTCAAGTTTATGAATGAGTATACCAATATATATGTACATACACACACATGTTTTGCGAGTAATATTTATGTCTCTTTTTTCCTCATTATCTTTGAATACAGATTTTTAATAGAGCAAAATACATCTTATGTTTTTCGTTTGTCTGGAACGTCCTTGACTGACTTATTTTAACATCGAACTCAATGATTGAGAAATTTTATAAACCATCTACGAGATAGCACAGAGACAGCTGGCTACCAAAATAATTTACCTAGAGTGTGTGTAAAAATTACCTTTTTTGGAAGATGCAGTCGGCAACTTTACGACGTTTCTCGCGGCACCGCTACCCTCCGGTGACAAACTAGGTGATTCGCCGCGTCTCACATGATTACCATCAGTATGTTTCGATTGACTTTCGTTGACTTGGAATTGTGACATTCTTGGGATTACATGACTACTGTCAAGGTCACAGACTGCAATACATGAAAAACTAGTGAATTTTTGCAACTACAAAAAATGGTACAAATAAAAAATGTTAGAGTTTCGTATTAATAACACTGTATCATTTGTACACATTATTTATCACTATTACATTGATTAAAATATATGTACCGTTTGCATCGAGTGAACCACAAGCAGCAGTTGCAATAAAAGAGAAAGGGCGCGGGCGCGGAGGAGTTGGAGGAGTTATGTCCTTACCGGCTGTACTTTCTGTAATCATACGCATTAAGTACAATTTTGGTTAATATTACTTGTCATACATATGGCTGCTGTAAGATCTATTTTATAAAAAGATCACTATATTAACATAAGGGTTATTCACACAAGTGTATGAAATTACTTATTGATTAGAAAATTAACGTTAATTAATTTCTAATGTTAGTGGGGTAAATAAGGACACCGCTTGAATCAGCTTTCATTTATCACAAAAACTACTTACGACCTATTAACCTTCCCCCCCCCCCCCCGGTAGCCCCCCTACAAGATATTTTATGCGGAGTGAGACTGTAGATAGCTACATACAATAAGTATGGTGTAATACAAGAAAATGTACTCAAAAGCATATACATGCATGAATATATGTTTACCGTCCGATTCCTCATTATTCTTTTGAGAACAATTCATATCGTCGCTTGAAGACAATCGTTTCCGCTTGGGTATGCGTTTCTTTTGCAAGTGCAGATACTTGTTCATTATAGCGTCAGTTTCTTCGCTTGTAGAAACATTTACCGTTTCTCTCTCTAATGTGTTTGCTGTTGTTAGATCTAGAAATCACAAGGTGGTTATGGCATAACAATTGATAACAGGATCAAATATTAGCAATAACTGCTTATAAAACTTTTACTTACCAAAAGGCCCCCAGATTCTTTTGTACGAATACTGTTTCCACGTATTATTAGGGACCATTTCAGTCATTTTTGCTTTTGAAAAAGGTTTCGGAGGCCAATACACTTTCTTTTCTTTGCGGTCAATCCAGGAATCAACGAGAATCGACGTGAACTCGTCGAACAAGCCAACGTAATATTCAGTCATGTCTATTAACAGAAAATACAATATTTATAATGTACATGTATGATTATAAAGGATTTAATTACAAGTCAGCAGGTATAAAACTTGTATAACCTTTAGCAGTATCAGTAAATACCTAAAGTATGAGGCATTAAACTATGAATATGTTTATATATTATGTAAATTTGATGTATCTGATCATAAATGGCAGACTGTTAAAGAAATACACAATTTCAATTGAAAGAAAAAAATTGTCTTATTTTAAAATTATGTTTTCTTATAAAAAATAATTTTTAAACCGAGAGCGTATAAGAATAAAACACAAAAATCATGTACTAGATGACGTTGAACGATAAAAAATATCTGATTTTGGTTATGTCCCTGGAGTTCTTAAATTGCTTCGAAAAAAAGGTAGTGCTTGAACATATTTAAATGGGTTACTGATTCCCGACAACTCATAATAACTTCACAATATAAGATGGTGGATTAAATATGGCGGACAAAATATCGACAAACGCGCAATTTTTCTGGAAAACGATGTATCTTCTTTAGTTACAAGTTCTTGGTTTCTTTTATAGAGTATAATTGGGGATGACTCGTTACATAAATAAGACATAAAACAATTGAGCAAACAAGGACACAAAAGATTATTAACTTAAGTATAGTGTCAAGTGGAATATATCGTCGCCTTGAAGGAACAAGCGGACAATTCAGATTAGTACTAAGAAAAGGGATAACTTCAAATAACGCTAAAAAAGGAGATAACTCAGGTTGGCGCTAAAAAAGGGAATAACTAAGTGAATTCAGTATATCATGGGGAGTTTCTACTTTACCGACTACCTTATTTCAACGGTTTCTCATTAACAATTAATTGTATACTTATTTTTACGAAAAATAATGAGAAAATGCAAAAAGCTAGTATTTTGACGAATTTATCAAGCCTAGATTCACTATAATTGCTTTCAAATTGAGAGAGAAAAGTTGCATCTCGTGATTACAAATATAAGAGCATGACAAACATAATCATAGATGCAACTTTTCTCTCTCAATGTGCAATCAATTATAGTGAATCTAGGCTTGATAAATTCCTCAAAATACTAGCTTTGTGCGTCTTCTCATTATTTTTCGTAAAAATAAGTATACAATGAATTGTTAATGAAAAACCGTTGAAGTAAGGTAGTCGGTAAAGTAGAAACTCCTCATGATATACTGAATGCCCTGAACATTAGATGGAAAAAAGGACCTTGGTAATTTTAAGGCAAAAACCGGATAACTCGTGATTTTAAGTAATCAGTTTTTTTTCCAAAATCCCGAGTTATCCCGTTTTTCCGCCAAATTCGACTTATCCGCGATTAATGCAAAAAACTTGCGAGGTCACTTTTTTCTTTTAACATCCGAGCTCTCTTTTTTTACCGTTATTTTGACTTATCCCCTTTCTTAGCGCTATTTTGACTTTTCCCCCTTTCTTAGCGCTAATTGTAACTATCCACTTGTTTCAGCCAGGCGATGACATATGATATGTATGATAATCAAAGGAAATTACAACATGCCAGAACAAGCATTGGAAATGTGCTTGATGGTCCAAATGTGGTACTAAACATGAAAATTTGAATATAAAAATTGCAACGGAGGCACCTAATAGTACTTTTGTGACAGCATATTGCGGGTCTTCACTTATACTGCTACGGCCTACAAATTTTAATAGGTCGAAATCCAACTCTTTTTACCTGACTTATATTGTCAGCTTGCACGTATTTTCTCAAACAATTGTCTTCAATTAGGAAGTTTGATTTGTGAGCGTTCTAGATTAATTGTTGATAATCTATTTGACTGATTTCCTTTGACCAATTTTCAGAAAGTTGATGATATTAAATTCAATTATCTTATCATGTAAATGGCGAAATCGTTTTAAATGGCTTCATTGTTCGAATATATATATTTGAGCACATTTATTCGTGGTGAATAATCGGCACAACGTAATTTTGTCTATTGTGCACAAACATGCATGCTTTTAAACGTATGTTCTGAACGTAAAACATTTTCCGTGCAGAGAGATTGCTTGCCTTGCATATTCCAAACGTTTCATACGAAGAAATCGGATAAAATGGTATATCCTCCTTATTGAGAAATTCCCGCCCAAAAATAATATTTCGGTTACTTGTTTTACAAATAGTATCTATCAACACTATCTCTCCAGTTTGCATAAAGCAACAGTTATTGGGTCGGGAATCCCACAACTCAAATTTTGGCAGTAAAACTTTTTTGTGAGCTGAGTAGCAGTTTGTCGGCAGTTGTTTGTTAACTGGACGGGTCAGAATACCTTCTACCACGTACTCTTTTATTTTTTGAGTCCTCCAACGACTATTTTCAACAAGTCTTCGATGAATTTGCTGTAATTGTTGACTTTTCTTCCGAATAATCCTTTTTATGCTTTGCATAAAATTTTCAAAGGCATAAGCACTGAAACTGTCCAGGGAACCGTGTAACTTTACGTCGTCGGCCACATGAATAAGACCGTGCAGATTCCAGGTAACGTAACTTTCACCGTACAGTTGCTTGAATTTTTCGACGAAATAGATTAACAACTTTTTTGCATAGTCATTATACTCAATACATAGTGTCGGATGACACAATATACGAATAGCACAACTTAATGTATTAAAATGTGTCATATACTCGGTAGGCAATATACCTGGTAAAATTATACACCCAATATATATTAAAAACATTCGAAGTGAAGTAGCTTTCCAATTACTTAAATCTAAGAGTCCTTGAGGTTTTCGGGCAAAGTCCTTAGGTATCCACGGTCTTAAAGCTATAAGGATAGATGAAAGTTTCTCTAAAGCGATAATATTTAAATTTGGCTTCATTCTAGGGTCGATCCAATACTTAATTAAGGATCTAGTTACACCTAAAGATACAAGGTGCATGTAGTCTAAAGGCACTTGATTAACCATATCTATGTCTAATCGTTCTAGAGGAGAAGTATCAAGGTGGTGTTCGACTTGTAAACGTCCACGGAAAGAATCATTATCTCGCAAATCGTCGTTTTGACTGAGAAACACCATTTTAGACCTCCATTCTCCTTGTACAGTACACTTCCGGCAGCTATAATAGCCATTAAACTGCTTAATACACAGAACAAAAGAAGCGGCAGGACTATCACACACGAGACATCTCAGCGAGACTGTGTATTGTCTCCCCTTATAAGTGAAGCTATTTTCGTGTAAATGATTATATTCATTTATAAAAGCGTCTAAGTAGGCAGCTGGTGAATTAGGTTTTGACCGACCTTTGTAAATGCCAATAACAAATACGTCCTTGTATGTTTCGTGAACAATCCTCCCGAGAATGGGCCATAAGCTTATCGGCGGTGATTTGCATATGGGTAAGCCATCGACGTTGCAGTCAAAAGTAATATTACTGCTTGCTTGTGAGGAATTAGATATAAAAATTTCAAGTGATTGTTGTAATCCAAAATGGAAGTATTCACCAGGAGGGCAAAGTGTAATGTTTGTTGTCGTTGGTGTACCCTTCAACGTTCTAACATCTTTAGGAAAATATGTATCAATGATGCCAACCGCTGTTTAATACTACTTTCCCTATCATTATCTTTGTCTTCATCTGAACTGTGACAACTGTCATCTGAGGATGATTCGTCAAGTGTAACTCTTTCATCCCAACAATCAATAAGATTCCTATACTCCAATGTTATTAAATCTTCATCCTCATAGTTTTCTAACATGATGTCTAAGTCAGTATCAGAAGTACTTATTTCGTTGGAACAGTTGTTAGCAAAAGTAGGGACATCGGGGTTGGATCGCTGTTCAATATAATTATCATCATTATCAATAGCATTTATTTCCTCTTGACATTTTGCATTTATTCTCCTTTGTTTTTGTTTTTTCGACAAATCATTAAAACGTTTTCTTTCTGACATCCTGAAAACGGTACACTGCGTCAATTATTTAAAATTCAAGTCACAAAAATATAAAAAAAATGTACAAGGAAACAACCACTAAAATACTCGTATTAGCTAAAAAGAAAAAAAGAAGTTCCAAACGGATACAAAATGCGAGATAAGGACGGAATTGCCAACTCTAAATGATTTACTAACTCCTCCGTCGACATAATTACGTATGTACAACTAACGCTAGATGGCGTACCTCTCAAGGAAGAAGCATCTTAATGTTTCACTTACTCCCGGCCCACAGGGGACAGGAAGAAAGGGTTGGGTGTAGGTTAGTTATTTAGTCATAAACTTATTGACGTTATTTACTTCCTGCCCCCAGGGGACGAGATCGTAAATCGTGCGGTTTAGGTTTGTTGTTTAGTCATAAATTATTTATTTACATAATTTACACCCTACCCCCTGAGGTATATAGTTCAACAGCGCGGAATGTATATTATGACGTTATTTAGTTAATACATTGACTTATATCATTTACACCCTGCCCCCTGGGCACATGGTTAAAAATCATTGAATGTAGGTTATGTCGTTATTTAGTCAATAATTTATTTAGTTATATCGTTTACCCCCTGCCCCCAGGGCACAGGGTTATAAATCGTCGAATGTAGGTTATGTCGTTATTTAGTAAAAAATTTATTTAGTTATAGCGTTTACCCCCTGCCTCCAGGGCACAGGGTTAAAAAGCGTCGAATGTAGGTTATCTCGTTATTTAGTCAATAATTTATTTAGTAATATCATTTACCCCCTGCCCCCAGGGCACAGGGTTAAAAGGCGTGGTGTTCAGGATTATTGTTATTTAGTACAATCCTCAATAATATCGTTAACTCTGTGCCCCCAGGGTACAGGGTTAAACACCGTAGGATTTTGGTTTTTTATTATTTAGAGTCACGTATTTATTAAAGTTTATCATTTATTCTCCCCCCCCCCCCATTAATGTGTTAAAAAGCTTGGAATGTCAGTTATGTTATTTTATCAGCTATTTGTTCATCATATAAATTTTCGCACCTTGGCATTTTACAAGAATGTTTTTCCAACCATTGTATCCCCCCCTCCGCCCTATCGTTCCCATCCTAGTGCAGGTACATACTATGTGACAATTAATTTATATTAACTGAAAAAAATCAAAGGGTATTCATAAATTTTTGTCTAAGTTGTGGACAGCATAATTAAAATTTCTCGATTTTAATAGTATAAACTAAACATGTACAAATATTGAAAGCAAGGAAAAAGTAATTATTTGTTGGAAGAATCACAGGTTAAGGTTTTTCAGTTCACTTGAGAATTATTGTACGTGATTAGCACGAACGTTACGGTAGTTCACTCATTGTCACCTTACATAAAAATTATTAACGCAGGTCACAGAATGAAGTAAACATAATTCTTCACAGTATTGTAATATATAAATTTTTAGGAACAGGAATAAAATGAGAACTCTCGCCAGAAAAGACCCTCATCGCCCCCCCCCCCCTATTTACCAGATATATTTGGTGATAATTGCCCTCTCAAATAAAGCAAAATGTGTTATAAAGTGTAAAATAAAACACTTACAAAATAACGAGGCACGAAGGCAGTTTGACATTGTAGACAATATGATTACATTTATTAAGCAGAAAAAATTGAAGCATACAATATATACCTGTTTTAATTTTTTTCTATCACTTACAAGTATACACATATCAATAAGCATACACAGCTGTGTAGAACTGACACAACCAGTCTGAGTTACGGTAAAGAATTGAAAACTTTAAAAACACTTGTACACTATACTGCTTTGATACTAGCAGATTGTAAATATATTAGATATTTGTATGTATAATCAATAAACGTCATTCATATTACTCAATATCAGTTTGGAAATCAGACATGCAATTATAAAACAAATAAAAAAATAAAAAAGAACGCATCACTTTGCAGATTAAGAGCACTATAACATTGAAACTGCCAACTTACTACCTATATGTAATAGTTCTTTATTAAAATGTTTTTTAGCAGAAAATTTGACGTATCGAAAGAGCAGAAGTATTAAGAAGTATACGCATACACTAAATATTGGACATATAACTATAACACATAAAGACTGATATTAAGTTTAATCCACCTTCTCAGAATATTTACTACTCAGTCATATGTATAACAAACGATGTATCTGTCATATATACTGTTGAAAACTCTATTGTTACTATTTTAGGCTGATTATTTTTTCTCTGATGAGTGAGCTAAGCGAGCAAGGCACTTGCATCCCAAATAACCAATGCATTCTGGGAGGGTGGATTAAACTTCACTTGTACCCTTCAAAAAAATTTGTATTACTTATTAAGTATAAGATGGAGAGTAAATAAAGTGGGTAAATATGTGGCGAGGTATATATATATATATATATATATATATATACAGATACAAGCACACACATGCTTATATACACATTTATATTATATAGTATGAGAAACGAGTAAGATATAGCTGATTGTTCGAACAATCACATTGAAGTTAAAAAACACATTTCCATGATTACATTATGGTCGGAGCTATTTTTATGCTTTTCAAATACAAAATACAAAAATCAGCTGCAGTGCTGATGCACGTGTGTTACAGACGGGAGAACGATAAGCCTAATGAAATATCTGTGTGTATTTCTTACCTGGCAATGTAGAACTTGTAGAAGTGTAAATAAGATATGGATCAGCTCTACTTATTCACGTCAGGCGCGTGGCATGCCAAGTTAACCAGGAAACACCATCAGCTGCAAGCGCGAGGACGACGAGAACGGGAAAATGGCGGTGGTGGCCGATGTATGCGTTCATGTGCACATATATATTATATATACGCCTTCTTTAGGTAAACGACGAATTGGTAGGTTTGTTCGTTTTGGAACAAAACGTTTTAGCTTGTAGATAGTAGGTTTGTTAGAGAACACTGACCAAAACAAAGAGTTGGTACTACACTCAGCACAAGTGTAGTATACCTTGGCTTTTGGACCGAGCAAGTAACCCGGGGGAGGGGCGGTTACTTTAAAATATTATAATTAACCAAATTATTAATTTAGCAAACAACTTAATCAAAATCCCAAGCTAAGCCGCTGTATGTTGTGATAGTATATATATAATGCGAGAGTTTGAATCGTAGTGTTAGCATGAAAAGAGAACTCTGTGTTCTGAATAACTAATTTTTCCCTTAAGGCGCTCCCAGGGGCCGTGTTTCAGTCATATAAAGAAGTGTCACGGAACTCTGTTTTCTCGTGCATGCTAATTATTATTATTATTATTATCGTAAATTTTGTTGAGTGTAGGAGACGTGTGTCTCTCAGGTACAATACAAATTCTACCAGGTTTATTCGACAATCTTATCTCACATATGGCATGCGGGGATACATGCCCGGTGTCAATACTAGTATTTTATTTTACTACAATATCGAAAAAATAGAATGACTCACTGTGTGCCGTACGTATAATGCAAGCAAACGCGGAAGCATCGTCCGCACGCCAGGCATGGCAATAATGCACTCTGTAAAGGTGCACTACACCTACACCTCTACGGAGAGGTGCAGTTGCGTGAGTTAATACACCATCCGTAGAAATGTACTTGCTTGTTATATCTATAGGTATATGTACATGTATACTCTCTGCGGACGTAGTTGATAATTAATTATTAAAATTAATTTATTACAATATAACCTACATCCCAAGCTTTTTAACCCAGTAACCCAGGGGGACACCAAGTTGATAATTTATGAGTTAAATGAATTATTAACAACTTAACCTAAATTCCAAGCTGTTTAACCCAGTAAGCCGGGGGACAGCGAGCTAATTATTTATTTGTTAAAAATTATAAAATCGTGGTCCCCGTATTACTGGGATAAAAAGCTTGAGATTTAGGTTATGTTGTTAACACTTTATATAAATAAATATCAATTCGCTGTCTTTCGGTTTACTGGGTTAAAAAGCTTGGGATTTAGGTTATGTTGTTAGTAATTTATTAAAATAATTAACTATCGATTCGCCGTCCCCCGGGTTACTAGGTTAAAAAGTTTAGGATTTAGGTTATGATCTAATAAATTTATTCATATAATTAATTATCAGCTACGTCCGCAGAGAGCTCAATTATTATAGCCCTATATATATATATATATATAAAAAGCAAGTACACCTCAACGGGTGGTGTATTTATCCACGCAACTGCACCTCTTCTTAGAGGTGTAGGTGTAGTGCACCTTTGTAGAGTGCATTGCCATGCCTGCCGCACGCTATTATCCTTGAACGGCCTTAAAGATGCCGTTTGTTGCTTAGAAGGCATTAGGGCTCGATTACACGGAGTTAGGAGTCTGCATACGGAACGCATTTGAGCTCACGAGAGCGAGCGAAAGCTTGATTTCGTACACTTCTCTTTCACTCTCATGGGCTCAAATGAGTTCCGTAATCTGCATGCGGATTCCCGATTCTCGAAGGAACAATTATTACACGTAAAAAAATATCCGCATGAAAAATCAACGTAACTTTGTAAAATATTCAAATAGCAATCACTTAGGATGATAATACGTAAAGATTCTATATCTATATTTAACGAGAAAATTTACATGAAATTTGGACAATTGTTCGGTCTATGTTGAATCCTTAGCAAATCTACGTATAATCCTCGATTGTAATATTTCCAAAATAAATGCCTCACCCAGACATTACGCGTTACGTATGAAAGAGGTCACTTAATCCGTTACGTAACCTGACCTACTGGTTGCCTGTACAACATATTGGTTCTACTATGTGTGCATATATATATATATGTATATATATGTAAGGAAGTATACTACCTTAGAATGATTTGAATTTCCCCGCACCGCTACAAGTGTCGGTAACGTAAATGTCTCTTTATACATTAT
>JAPYYV010019316.1:0-18935 GCA_030522625.1 Copidosoma aretas
TGAATACATGCATAAAAACTCAATCGGCAGGTTTCGGCAGCTGAATCTTGTTTTATTTAGTAGATAATACTTTTACAAATGATCTCCAACAAAATTCATGACGGAAGTCAGCAGCAGTATATTACTTTCTTCTTTCACAACTCAAATTTTTATTGAAAAAAAAAGAAAAAAAATGCTCTTACATTTATAATTTAAAAAATTTTCTGATGAACAGTTAGCTTCTATAAATTTTTATACATATATAACTAACCTTCAGAAGTAGATTTACACGGTCGTAACGGAGCAGTTACTGTTCACTATGTGTTGACTGTAGTATAGCACTCGGACAAGGGCCACATTCCAACTGAGATTAAGAAAGAGATTTGAGTAAGGGTTGACGGTTTCTGCTTCCTAGAGTATCTATGAAGCCAACCCAAACATAAAAAAACTCTAGCTAGAGACTTTTTTTTTCTACTTTTGACCAGCTTTTCGGCAATCGGCCGCACTGTGAGTCGTGACCAATCATCTCCATCGAGGCCTACTTCGGCGCTGGCACTGGCTTTTTTCCTCCGCCTTGGGATACCGCTTTTTTTTCTCTTCTTCTGGTCCCCCGAAAGTGCACTTGGAAACGGCTCACGTGATACTCGCAGCGTCGAACGGATCCGTGTGGATTTCGCGTAAAAGTATGCATCATGATGTTTTTCCAAACTCCATTCGTATAATATTTTGGTTCCGTGAGAAATGTTGTAAGAGCCTTGGATGGCAAAAATGTACGATGTTCACCAAGTATTGGTCATTGATCGTTTTTTGGCGAAAGAAAATTTAAAAATTGACAAAAAATGTGTAATCGGTGAAACAGTATCGCACACAGGACTCGCTGAATAACAAGGTTACGTAAGGTTGTTACGATATTAATGTATACATACATTAATTGCAGAACCAATGTACTACTGTGACTTATCACATTCTCACGACCGCGCCACTCGACCCCGAAGCCGTCGGTCGGCGTTCCGAGATCCGCCTCGTTTGCCCCGCCGGCGAGAGTCTTTCTTTCCGCTCGCCCGATTCACGGGCCCTCGAAGACCCGACGGCGCTCCGTCGAGAGGGCCGTTTGCGTTTTCATGCGCGCGAGGTCGAACCTTCCCTGGCGGGACGGGGACGAAACAGCCGGACGCTCGGGTTTCGGGGCTATACATTAGCCTGGCTCGCCGATGGTACAATACGCGCGTTGAAAACCGGGGGAGACTCTTTTGTTTTCCATCCCACGCGGTCGGCTCTCTAATCACTCGGCTCGAATCGCGAAAGTAGATCGGGGATTATTCGCGCTCGGGCTCGATATGCGAATTGGAGTTTCGAGCACATCGCGGCTCTGCCTCGAGAGAGAGCGGCCGTGTCTAATAAGCCGGGCGAGGTTTGATTAAAAAGCTATGCGGCACGGCGGTGCCTCTTCTGAGGGAGGATTTTATTCACCCGCGGGGCTGGCGAGCCATCGTTTTTTTTTCAAATCCGAGATATGCCGGGGCAGGTTTTTAAAACTGTCCGGGATACTCTGTATCTGCACGTGCTCGGGTGTGTGCGCGGAGTGGGATGAACGGGTATTGGGGGGAAGTTTGATGAATAGGGAGGGTGGAGCTGGGGAAATTCGCCGATCAGGTTCGTTATGAGCGTATGCTGGGGGGGATTTTAGTTTTCTATCTGTAACAAAAAGGACAATAATCTTCGGGAGAACGTGAGCGCGATTATGGCACTTTAGGTTTTGAGGAAGCTATACATATAGATGACAATGGAATCAGCGCAATGTTAAACTCGAGGTTCAACTCGCTGGTACTCCCAGGAAAAGTCGATGAATCTCAATCTATAAGAAATTTGGGATGATATAGTTCCTACAGAATTTGTATGATGGCAAAATATATTCGTATTTACTTTTAATTCTTTCTTGCTGTCGCGTAAAATCACGATTTGCCCTTATGCACTTATAAAATACGTCGAAGTGCTTGTTTGCATTTACTTGAATGCGTCTTTTCGAAATGTTTTGTTTCTTTTTTTTGTAGGTTAGTTTTGTTTCGGTTTTTTTTTCAAAGGGGGGTTCGTTCCCGCGGAGTTTTGTTTTATTTTTTGTGATTCGTTTGTTTTTCGCTAGTTTTTGTTCATGCAGGGTTACGTTTAGTTTTTTGGTTTTTTTTTCGTTGTTTGTTTGTTTTTGTGGTTTGTTCATTATTGTTGTTTGTGTGGTTTTTTAGTTTCTGTTTTTCCTTGTGCTGTTGTTTTTTGTTGGTTGTCTTATTCATCGTAACGACGTTTTTGTTCATTGATTTTTTCGGCATACTATTCTAAAATGCTCAAAATTCAACTGCACTTACTAGACATTAACTATATTATAATTTAATACAGCCTAAGTCTGGATACTCCGGTTTACCCTTCCAAAAGGTGCGTCAAATAATTTGATCAAAAACCGTTAGGAAAAATTTTTGCGAAGGAGAGTGTTTAAAAAGAAAATTCGCATATTAACTCTCAAGGAGCATTTTTGCAACGAATTTTCGGATGAAATCGTAAGTGCAGTTACCCCTTCTCTCGGCTCATAAAAGATTAAAAGATACAGTACTTCATAATGAAATCGAGCAAAGAGAGTTGATTTGAAGAGACAAACTCTAAAAGGTCGATCGATTATTCCCGACGAGATTCTCATCGAGAGCTTTTCGAGTGAGGCTCGTTTGAATTTCAAATATCCGCCGCGATCGGGCTTTTTCACGCAAAGTTTGCCAACGACGACTAGGAGGCAAGGCCAAGTTCGAAACGACGAATTTGACTCTTCCTCCATTCTTCAATATGCTGGAACTCAAGTTTTTATACAAGTGGCGAAAAAAAGAGCAAAATATGTGTTCAAACTGCGCGCCCTGAATTTAAGTGCATTCAAGTGTTTAGTTTCAAAACGCTTGGGTGCCTCGTCATAAACACTTAAAACTTTTGATTATAAAACACTGAAGCGGTTAAAATTAAACGCTTTGAGAGTTAGATCATTGAACATCTAAGCTTTTTAATACTTAACTTTTAAAACACTCATTGGATTTACAGTCCAAATGATACACTGTCACGAGTACTTTGGGTGCTAAATGAGCGACTGGCTAGCGTATCTCCATTCGAAATCTTTGGGGACTCATTGCAAGGAAAATTGCTAATCAGACTCTGATCCTGAGGGACCCGAGCACGGGAACTTGGTAGTCCATTAAGGCCACTGTATTCATCGAACGGCGGCTTTGATCTGACTAACTCACCTATTCCCGAAAGTGCCCCCTCTGTATCCCCCCTTTGTCCGTCGCACGTTTCGCGAAGTACTCCTCTCTGCACGAGGGCAATTTCGAACATCTATGAATCTTACCTTGAAATTTACCAGGTCGATCGATGCAATAACGACGAATTAATCACGAGGAGAAAAATAACTTTCATTACTTTTCAAGCGCAACGATTCAACGGCGAACGTTCGATCGAGGCGCGAGAATCGAAATGGCGCACTTCTCGAAACAACGATAGCCCGGGTTCTTTGTATTCGAACAACGCTCCCGCTGGAACGAAGCGAAAACACACACTGCGGATAAAATGGCTTCGGGAAAATTTAATCTCGGGGATCGAGGGGATCCTTCAGAACGGAAGCGCCCCCCGACACCCATAAACGCTTTTAAAACGCAAACACTGCAGACACTCGATTACTTTCCCGTATAATTAGCCGCGTTGGCGAGCGAGTGATTAAGCTATTGATCCTGCCCCCCCCCCCCCTCCTATCAGGGGTGTCTTTGTGCAGGCATCGGTATTTTGCGCCGGTGCTCGAACAGCTACTGCTCCGGCTATTTGAAAAATAAAGTGATTATGCCGACGAAATCCTGGATGATGCGGGGAATTAGATTGTTGAAAAACAAAAGGGATATTATTGGTACTTAATTGCGAGGATTACCTGCCTCGTGCACTATTTTGCATGATCTGCTGGTCATTGATAGGATATATTCAATTTCATGAATCGAGTATCATATATTATTCGGTGTATGAAAGTTGTGAGATAGTATATCGCGTGACAAGTGCGCAAATCCGAGTGTGAAGTTTCACTTCTCGTGACTGTCAATAGTATGCACAGTGCGTTGAGCAATCACTTAACACTTTACTTTTTGCACAGTGATCCTTTGAAAAAACCATCAAAGCTATTTTCGCACATGCAATATCAAGAAACAGTCAAAGCACTAGTACGCTTGTATACGTAATAAACTTTTATTTGAAAATTTAATGCAAGAAGTAGAACTTCTCGACAATCACCCAAGGGTCGTTAATTCTTTTCCAGATTTGATGAAAGTAGACATCAATGACGTAATATTACGCATGGTGACAAACAGCTGATTCAAAAATTGCTGTAATAACCCATGTCATGCTGGGAAATGAGTTACGATCCTTGGGTATTCTAGCAGTCTTTAAAGTGGCTGTTTTGTGTAGGGTTTTTTGTATACCATTTCACCAACACTCATAGTTGAATTCTTAGCGTATCAATTGTAAATATTAAACGATAGCTCATATAGTACTTGAGCACACGGTGATTCTCGCTTTAG
Organism: Copidosoma aretas; assembly: GCA_030522625.1. Classification (NCBI taxonomy): domain Eukaryota; kingdom Metazoa; phylum Arthropoda; class Insecta; order Hymenoptera; family Encyrtidae; genus Copidosoma; species Copidosoma aretas. The sequence continues at coordinate 4,566 of JAPYYV010019316.1, forward strand.
CTTCGTTTGAGCGTCAAAAAATACACACTACACATTGAAGCGTTTCAAAACTAAAAAATTCCAAGTACTTTGTTCGGATGATTCTTCAGCATTTGGGTGTTTTGTTTGAAACACTTGAAATTCAAATATCTACAGCGTTTCATTTCAACTGCTCAAGTATTTTATTTATCAACTTAATAAGAGTTTAGCCATCATATGTAACATTAAACATTTGAGCGTTTAAAAACTAATCAAATAAAATGTTTAAAATTCGTGAGCATTTCAGTACTGTTTGAAATTCCTATGATCCTAGTACACGATTGCCAAAACTCACAAATAGCACGACTATACTAACGCCGAACTTTTTGCTCCTCTTTGTTTCAGCCTGAAATTCATCATCACTGCTCCCACCGCCGCGCCGTTTGAAGCTCCACGAACACTCGTCAGCCACAACAAAGCTACAAACCAGTAGAGCTTTAAAACTAAATATTACATACCTACGCGCCATGCATCGCTCGTCCCGAGAATTCATTGCCCGTGCAGTCCGTTTTTGGGCCAACATTGATTAGAACTAGCTCCGCCACTTGGCAGCCACTGGTAAAGTTATTTTCATTACTGAAGTATACTATTCTGTAAAGAATGTTACTCATTAAAATGTTATCATATTAATTATCTATTTTGACAACCAGATTTTTGAATTAATCTAAAATGAGACATGCGCGTCAAATAAATTGTATTACAATCAGGTGCCTCTTGTGTAGCGTATCCTTGAACAGCAAGAGTTACACGTGTATGCACACGAGGGGTTACGTTAAGTTTACGAGGATCCACACGTGATACGCCGGTACAGACTTATTATGTCATAGTAGCACTGGACTGTTTCATGGAATTTTCAGTGGAGCCTCTAGGACTGAATAGATTTTTTACAATTTTGTTATTTTTGGTACTCTGACTTATGAAATAGGATCACAATTTCTGAATCTGATTTTTGTATTGCTTAGTCACTTTTTCTCATCATAAATTGACTCGAGAAAAGTGTGTACCACTATCAAATAGCTCGAAAAACTTGTCACCCTATTCCATAATTTATGCACCTAAAAGAAATTGTCCACCAGACAGAACTTCCAAGCGATGATTTACTCACATGCTAAGTTAAATTTAAATTATATTATTCTCATTCTCACTAACAAACAATAATATATTTCTTGTGAGAACAAAGAACAATTAAGCTGATGAATATCACAACATGGTACTTATACCACAAATATTTGGTTTGTGGGCTGTTTTATTCCTGAAATACTCGCAGCGTAGGTTACATTTTTTTTTCCTTATTGCAACTAACGTTAAAATTTTTGTTTTATTCATCAATTTTCATTCGTTAATTGAAAAAAAGGATAATATATCAGTATATATATATATATCATGTCATGTAATGTATGATGTATTTATTATTTTATTTATCCATGAATATTTATTTATTCATCAATGTACAGTAAAACAAAATAAGGTTCAACAATCTTAAAATACTTGTAACAGAGTGAGAAAGAAAAATTAATATTACATATTGTATATGTAAATTACATGTTTACTATATTATGTGACATAAAATACAGTAAAAATACAAATAGTTTTTCCACGATCAATGCTGACTCACAATAAATCGTACGACTGCTCTTTCACAAGGAGGGACTTGTTTCATAATGAGTCCTTTTACCTTACTGCAACTGAAAATTCGTTTCCCAAGCTCCTTTGTCGTTGAAGAAGGAGACAGAAAAAAAAATCACTTTCACATCATCGGAGAATATCCAATGTTCTAAAAATGTGTAAAGACGAACGGGGAGGAAGAAAAGAGGAGAAAAAAAAAATGTAATATCGGTAGGCACGAAGATCTCGACAACGCGATATATAAATATATATACATATACGTATAAGCCGTGGCACTGCAAATCCCGGCAATTGTTTCGGCGCTTCCGATAAGGCCGCATTATCGGAATCGCGAGGCAGGAGGAAGCCCCGCAACTGGAGCACTCCGGCCCTCTCGCCTTGTTTCATTGCCGCGACGATTTCATTATCGTTTTATTGCTCCGTAAGCGTATTTTTTGCAACTCGCTTCGTCGACCCTTTCTCGCTCTCTCTCTCTCTGGCTTTGTAAACTTTTTTTTTATTCCTGCCCCTTCGATGGCTTCTTTTTGTGAACCTTCTTAATAGTTTTCCATCTTTTGTTCGGTTTCTTTTGATTCGTCCTTTTTTTTTCAATTACAAGTTGTTGCTGATTCCACGAAAGGTTGAGAGGGACGAGACTCGAGCAGAGCTTGGGCTTTTTTCTCCTGTCAAGAGCCTTGCACTTGCGGAATCGTGACTGTCTTTTCTCTTTTGCAGGGAGTGGGTTGTACTCATGTTGGCCACTTAATTAATTTTTCATTCAAGTTGATGGTCGTTGGAAAAGTATGAAAGGCTACATTTGATAAGCCGCGGATTCAGTGTAACTGAATACGTTGTGAAGATAGTACACAATAGATCGTTGCAGCTTTCATACAATTGAGTTCGTAGATACGTAGGTCCTAAATGATTCAATTACCGTTTAATTATGAATTGAGTGTAATGTTTTGATTTATTTGTATTTCAATGAAGATTTAATTTGATTGCTCAATGACAATTTTTATCACTGAGAACAATTATTAATTATAATTTAAATTCCGCCAAAGAGGCCTCAAAGTTATTTTATCTTTCTAGGGAGACCGTTATTTTTCTGAACTAGTTTAAAGATAATTTAAATAAAAATAAGGTCAGTTCCTAAGGCTTAAAAAATACAAAAATTTAATTGATTTTTTAACTCTATGACTTATTTGTTCAAGTGAATATAATAAAAATCCTATTCCGCATTCTGTTGCGAATACAACATCTACTAACTGATACTACTCGTACTACTCGTACCGAAACAAACCCGCTCTTTTCCGTATCAAAAAACAAAACGAGTCCAAACAAACGGTCGATAGATCAAAGCCAGCTCGCGATCCACCCACTGTATGCGTGTGTGCTCGCTTGCCCCAGATTTCCCCCGACGAGCATCCTCCGCGTCCCTCAACCCACAGGCAGGCAATAACTCCCGAAAAATCCCCCCCTCGGGCGCGTCGTTAAAAACCTCAAGCAGCTCGGAAACATCCCCCACACTCGCAACATTAAAATCCCCTGCGTCCCCAAAAAACACGATACATTTCTAAATCCCCCCCAAAAAAAAGAAAGAGCGAGAAAAAAAACTCCGCGTCAAGCAGCAGGTCATCTCGACGAAACGATCGCGCCCACTCGTGCGAATGGCACCCGATACACACTGCAGTCGCGGGTGGCGCAAAGGCGCGGCTCGACTCGCAGAGGTGGGGGGGGGGGGAAAGAGCGACTCGAGTGAGACCCGAATGCGCGACTGCCCGACTGAATGGGGCGGCGGACTTCCGGGCGTCAAAGCGAGAGAGCGGCCTTCGCCACCCCCCCCCCCCCCCCCCCCCCCCCGCCCCCGCCCCCCCCCCCCCCCCCCCCCCCCCCCTGAAGCACCCACCGCTGCTCTTATTTTGTTCTCCCTCTGCAGCGCCGCGATTGTTCGATCGTGCAAGTACGTTGCATTTTTCTCCCCCGCGCGGCCCCTTTGTAATTTCGCCCGTTTAGCCCCTCCCCTCTTTTCCACGTTCGAGTTACTCGCTTACTCAGGCCACCGATGGGCTTTCGACGCGCGTCAAGATAGAGATGCACCAGTGACGGGCCGTGTCAGTGGTATACTTGTATCTATAGATTTTGAAAGTTAATTCATTAGATTCGCAAGTACTATGCTAGTATAGTCAACGTAGCCTCACTTTCAGCACGTCCCAGTAACTGACCGGCCTCGGACCATTTGCTGGGACGTGCCGAAAGTGAGGTTACGCTGACTGCAATATGAGCTAGTACTTAAGGGTAAAAAGGTAAATCAATCAACTTTTAAAATCGTTTTATGAATAAGTATGTGTCCATGAAGTAATCCACTTCTAGTTTGTATCTGTATTTACGTCCCGGTAAATGGTCCCAGGCCGGTCAGTTACTACGGGTCTTGAATCCTTGCCACGGGAATCCTTGAATTTAGAACGTTTCTCTCGATCATTGAATTAAAAAATTAATGGATTTTGTAAGTTGACGGCTTCAGCATTGAAATATATGGAGCAAAAGGAATTTTCAATCTTTGATAAAAAATTTTGATACTTCTGCCCGAGGGATTTTCCCATCGTTAAATAATTATTCATCGTGAACAATGCTTGATCTATAAATGAGGGGTTTGCACAATTATTTGATTGTATGTACACCTCAAGTCAGCCCCGCATTTATCATTCGAGTATCATTTATGAAAAAAAATTATTCTGTGGTTTGTAGTTCGTTAATAAAAGCATTTTCTCACAATTTTGCATGTATTTTTTGTCATAATGTTTCTAAAAATCCATCGTCTGCAAAACTAAGTAGAAACAGTCGAGTGTGCTTGGACGGTCTGTAAGCAAAACAATAAGTAGAAACAGCCGAGTACATAAGACGGGCTATGGGCAACCTGAGTAGAAACAGTCGAGTTATGTAAGACCAGCCATAAGCAAACATATATAAGTAGAAACAGTTGGATTAGGCAAGACATAGCAGTCGATTACAGTAAAACGGGCTTTTAGAAAATCTAAGTAGAAACAGTCGAGTGAAGTAAGACGAGCACAAGCTTACCTTACTTAGCTTAGCTTTCGTACTGGGTACTGCCTCGAACTGTATGATTCAAATCATTGGGCTTTAGGAGCCTTCTATATCGAAATGTATAAGAATACAATGAATATGCGAGCTCTTAAAGTCTAAAATGTATTTTCGTGCAGTAGAATAAATAACTTTAACTTACAGAATTTAAAAAAAGTAGGCTCCTTACGGACGACAGGAAGCCACGAGATAACCATTCTAGCATAGTATGGTAACAACACTAAACATATGTTGTTAGGAATCTGTACAGAATAAAATTAACCAAAGAAAGGTAACGGTGATCGTTCATTTCCAGAAGATTATTATGATTGAACGTACGAAGGTGTGCAGATCATAGTATGGGGCCAAGACCACAACCTCCAGAAACCATGACTATTTAAAGAATTCTATTTCATCTTAGAATGATACAATTGTGATTAAATGATTGCTGCAATCATCATTAGACAAACTTATGACTGATCTAAAGTTTAGAGACCTTTTATTCTTTAAAAATAAGACAAGCACAACACAGAGCCTCTTGGCCAGTACGATCCTGGACGCAAGAACTCTCTTTTGTTATCCCAATATCGTTTATAATACGTTACCATACCCTTACATTACCTTACTTTCGGAAGGATCATCATCGAGAGAGCTACTATCCTATACAGGATTCTGCCTCGTGTACTTCTGTGTAGTATGTGTACTGAGAGCGGATTTTCACGGCCGATGGCTGCGATTTTTGGAAAGCTTCCACGCGCAGGAGACGTCCCATTTCATTTATTTTGTGCAACATTCAGCGGGAAGATGCAACAAGACGCAGCGGAAACATCAAAAGGGGGGGGGGGGGGGCATTTTTTTCGCGCACGACTTTTCTCATTTTTTTTTTTTTTCCTACGGAAACTCGAAAAAAGAGTCGCCGAGGGGAAAAAAGCGTGACCCACCGCGGCTGCAGGAGACGGAATTCGCCGGGCTCTTTGAGCACCCGTTGCGTCGTCGTCGGTCGGCTTTGTGTGCGTAACTTTTTCGCGATGCGCCGATAAGCTCGCCTGAGAAGGTAAGGGTTGCAGTGCCTCCTCTTTTTTCCTCCTCGGCTCGGGAAGCGTAATCTGATTGTCCTTTGACTTTGTGGGGTAAGTTACTTGGGGTCCCTTTCGCTCGGAAGAACTATGTCTCCTGGTATATATGATTCAAGTGATACGTACGTTGCGGTGCATTCGAGGAGATTGATGATTATATCTTTACACGTCTCGTCGTACTTTATTTTAATTATTACAAAGGAAATTGAGAAAAAAAATCTAAAGTCACTTTGAAAATTGTGTAAGTATGTTTAAAGCTGATGATACAAATGTAGACGAGAGGGTGTTTACGTGCCTGAGAAATCTTATCCGAGGGCAGAACACCTGTTACGCTCGTCGTCAGAGCGCGCGTGCGAGGAATAAAGTTTTCAAGTGCTCTCGAGCTTATAAACTTGTATTTATTTTCGAATCAAAAGCACACGGCTGTACTGTACAGGGTGTACCACCGCTTGGGTAACGGGACGTGATAACTCGATGAAGTGCTTCACGTCTCCTCCACTCCCACTTTTTAATTGGCCCTTTAGTGCCCGCCTTCCAGAGTCTGGCAACATCGAATTAATCATTTAATGGTATGATTTTAAAGTCATTATGGCTTTTAAGCTTTTCAGTATTCAAGTATATCCCGATGGAAGTATCGTTTTACTTAAAGTAACGTTCAAGTAGAGATACAAGAGTGTGTGTTGACCCATGCACGCTCTGCTCACCAAATCCCATAAATAATTATTCAACATAATTTGAGGGTATAACATTTACTGAGTTTTGAAAACAAAGAATACCATCATATCAAGATTTCGAAAAAAGATACAGAAATTATGTAACTGGATAAAATTAAGAGTAAAAGATGTATAAATAGAGATACATTGACGACATTCATGTGCACACATGTAACAACGTAGTCAAAAATGAAAGACTCATGATTAAGTAACGAATTATGAATAGAGAGACAAAGAAACAAAAAACAAAAATAGTGACGTATAGAGTCTACTAGAGACTGGGACATTATGGAAAAGCACAAAAAATTACTTCAAAATAGAGACAGATGTCCAGAAATAACGATGTAACTAGATATACTAAGGTAAAGACACGAATATCGAAATAGATACATTAAACAGATATAAAGACATGCATAGAGATAGAATGATAAATATAAAGACTTAGAAATAGAAACTTAGTGGCTGTAAGAACGAGTGACGATGATGAACAATCCAAGACTTAGATGAACGAAACGACAAACATAGAAACAGAAAGGGAGCAAAGATAAGTAAAGATAAGACAAAAAAAGAAAGTAAGAGAAAAGGACAAATGGTAATAAAAACGGGATAAGGATGTTAAGTTTTAAATTTTATTGCAGAGTTAACCTTCTGGAAAACGAACGGGACTTGGAGATCAGAAGAAGGAGATACAATATTTAGAGACATCGATGATAAAGTAGACAAACGAATGTGGAAACTCGGACAAGAATATAAGTATTGAGAAAAAGGCACATGAATAATTATACACTCAGTCGCTCGACGATAGAGTTACAAAGACAAAAATATAGAAAAAGATGCATAGTGACGTAGATTCGGGTGAAGAAGCAATGATAATTAAAAAAAAAAATACTGAAAGGCATGTCTGCCGAGATATAGAGATGGAGGCATAATCATAAAATATTAAAGCCAACGTGATGAAGTGTCTTATACTAAGAAAGAAATATCTTTTAAACGGGAGAAGTTCAAAAGTATACTTTAACAGCAGTAACTAGCATTTACGGTAGATACTTGGTTTGGGACTTGCATAGTAAGACGGGATTAGGTATTTTATTTGAGATTTATGTTAATACTTTTTTTTTTGGACTTGGTTTGGCTCTTGTTTTGAGAACTGGTTATTGTATTGTCCATAGACATAGTAAAATAATATACTGAACGAGAGTCTGCTTTGGGAGGAGCTGTTCTCTCTTTCTATTTCCAGACCGAGCTCTCAGGGATATGTTTGGTCTATTCTTTTACCATGACTATGGTACTGTGTCACGCACGTTAGGTTTTTGGTTTCTCTTAAAGCTGGATAAGAATCACCTATGTGTTTTTTCAAAGCTGCATTTTCCAATTATCATTTTGTTTTTGTCAACCTTATTTGAAATACTGGACAGTACCGTATTCATCACCATTATTACCAACCCGTAAGTACACGTTTTCGCACAACTGATGACAATACGCACGAATAAACGTCGTTTACATGCACAGTTTACTGTTGAACCATCAATCAGAGCGATGCAAAGTCCCGAATCAATCCGATAAATCATAACCTCACACGAAAATTCTCATTAGTTTCCCCGGCGACCATCCGACGAGATTTAGATTTTCCGGTCCACCAGCCGCGCCCGACCCGCAATCGGGCATATTATGCGCACAGGACGCGCGTATAGTACGGGTAATCAGACGTACACTGCATCATCAACTTTGGCGAAACACACACACACACGAGGGGCCAATTGAGCCGGGCCGACAGTACGTGCAAAATTCGCTTAGCCCTGCGGATTAAAATCAATTTTCCACGTGTAACGCTCACCCCCCCCCCCCTCCTCGCACACGCCCGCTATTTGCACTTTCCCTTCGCCGCCCCCCGCCCCCCCCCCCCCCCCCCCCCCCCCCGCCCCCCTGCTCTCTCGTGTATATGTACCCCAGGTGCAACGAATGTTGATACACACACATATATAATACGAGCGCGTCGCGGTTAAGCTAATCCGAAAGGCAATTTGCGGGGAAACATTCGACGAGCCGGAGTCGCGGCCCCGATACGAAAACGAGTGGGCGAAACTTTGCGGGACCGGTGGCGGTGGGGGAGTGGGGGGTCGGAGGAAAATGGCGAGGATTACCGTCGTGAAATTACAAAAGTTTTTGTTGTACCACACACAGCGGCGCCGGGCTCCCGGGATTTTATACGTCGTCCTTCCCGCGCCGCGTCGTCGCTCTTCAGCTCCGGAGGGTGAAATGCTTGCCTTGGAAATTCGGGCGTACGGGGGTGATGTGGGGTGTGCTGTGTGAAGTAAGGGTGTGGGTCAAGATGGAAAGTTGCCGCGCGATACCGTAGGTTTTTTTCTAGGGGACATTGAAATTAAGGTTAAATGTGATACGCTCGGGGAATCGAGCTGAGTAAGTTGGAGTTACGTTTTTTTTTTTTTTTTTTTATTTTTTCTTCAACATAAACTAAAGTCTTTGGCACCGAGTTGTTACGCGGACCGTGCCAAATTGATGCATTGCTAATGATACGCTCGGGTGAGAGTATGCGAGAAACTTTACTGCGGGGCTCCATCACTTTAGCCGTGAAATTATTGTCGGCAGTAGGGAAAGATTAAAGATTCCAAGTCGAACGAAAAGTTACGCATTAAATCCGTAACTGCGCGGGAGATCGATGAAAAAAGTTTTACAATTTCGCAAACGAAAGACAGTCGAGAGGATGGAATGAAAAAGAAAACGATGAAATGTATGGCGCTAGGCCGAAGTAGATTTCCGGATGATCATAAATTTTAATTAAGAGAAGTGGCAACTCGGAAGTTTCGAGTATGGAAGTGGCCATTACATAATTTACATTGGACTCCGGAATTTCGCGAGTTTCGTTGCCTTCCAAGTTTAGTTTTACCTCGGATCATCCGAATTTTGCCAGTTTGGAGGTTCAAGACTGCATTCTATCATTCAAATACTGCCGAATTTTTTCTTCTTCACAAGTTTATTCCTGTTTGAAATTTGGTGAGGTAGCAATCAAATTCCAGAAAATTATCTTGGAAACGTTTGGAAAACATTTTGTTCATTTGACTTTTGAACAAAAAAATAAAAACTTTGGAAGAACTCCAAAGTAGTTTTTAGTCTCACAGAAGCCAGCGGACAGTTTCGATGTTTTTAAAACGATATTGTTTTTGTTTTAAAACTTTAAAAAGTTTGGAAAACAACGCTTGTACATAGGTTTGAAAACATAATGTGCTATTAGGGGAGATACAATTTTCTTCAGAGCCATTCATCCACAGCAGTTGTTCCCAGAAAATTAAATCACTCAATCCCGGAAACTTACATTTATAGCAATATCCAAGACTGTGTACCGCGACTCGATATCACTCGACACAACACAATCCATCATTCCGCGCGCAAACAGCGAATGAAATTTGAAAACAAGAAAATAACACACTTGTCATCTGAAAATCTCCTCCTCCCGTTTCTCTCGCCGGAGAAAAATACCTCCGGGCGACTGTTTTCCCTCTCGCTCGTTGGAAATGAAATATGCACGAAAACAGCTCGTGGCTGCGCGATGTGTCTTTTTTTCTCCTTCCGAGCGCTGCGCCAAGAACGTGTGGGAGGATGGGTACTCGAAAAGGTAATACGAGGGCACGAGGCAAATTGAGCGCTCGAAAATTAAGGACGAGACCGGAAAAAATTCTCTCCGAGATGACGATCGCGGGGGTTGCGAATCGGGTGAATGATGAGGCTCCGCAGCTCGAGGGATTTGGAGTGTCTAGTCGTGGACGCGGTTTTGTGTGCTCTTGAAAAATAGAGGCTTTTTTGCAATAAGAACCGTTGATTTTTATGGTGTACGTTGACTTTTGTGTGTCTTAGAGAGGTAGAAAATATATGTTTTAAAAATATATCGTTCGTCAAGTCGTAGAACGTTGCATCTCAAAATTTTATTGTAGTATCGTAGTGTCCCACAAATTTTTTTCACAAACGTAGTATTCCTACATTTCTTGCATAAAACATCGTATACGATTTATAAAATCAACAGAAAAAAGGATATCAATATTCCCAACGTGGGTTCATAATCGTTATGTAAATATTTGGAATAGTTTTGTTTTCTAATGAAAATATATTTCCCATTTGATTAATGAAAAAAAAAAATGTATGTGTCTTTACTCTTCGTACGTTCTTATCGTTCTAGTACAATAATTTTTTTCCGCGATCGAGACCATCCAGTGCATGTGTATTCCATACAAATGCAAAGAGGCTTGCATCAATGCATGCAATTTAATGTATGGACACTATCCACCGGAGCGATTTATTCTCGCAATCTCTTTTCGCCTCTGGCTCTTGCGCAAACTCATCAAATCGAATCACGTGTCTTATGTGCCGGATTGTCTTTATCAAGAGCCGCATGCAATCGCTAATTGATATTCGAATGCTCAATTCGTGGTGTTTCTTATCTTTTTTAACAGAATGATCGAACGTTATTTTTGGTGATCCAATAATGTCTGTCAATTACGTACAAAATTTGATTGGGAAACCCACTGCATCCAGTAAAAATATGATACTTTGGGCTATAATTTTTTCACGTAATGTAAATATCAACCGCGGTGGCGCGAAAAAATCACCCGCAATTTACAAGCCAATTTCTCGTTCCTCAAGACTTATTAGTGAACGATGAATTAACTCCAGCCCCGCATCAATGACACCGAAAATTAAAAAACTTTCCCACCCCAACGAGTATGATAATCTCGACTCGGCGGGACGCGCCAGCAACTTTCCGCCGCTGAACGCGGACGGCAAAAACTTTCAATACACACCTGACCCTCGTGTATACACACGCACAAGTACACCGACTCCACCACCGCCGTCGCGTCGCCTCGACCGAGTTGAAGTAGTTCAAACGCGTTGGAGTGTTTTCTCGTTAAAGAAGACCGCGTCCGTAAAAACGACAAACTAGTCTCGCTTGTTACACTCCCCCCCCCCCCGACGCCTTATACGTAATGCACGATTAAATTATACCCCCCCCCCCGGAAAACACTGCGGAGGCGCGAACAAAATGATCGCGATGTCGACTCCCGCGTGTCCCGCCGCGCGGAAGAGTCCGATTTTTCTCCCCCACCGCGCGCCGGGGACCGTCAGTGTATTATCGCGAGTTCGGCGCGCTCCGCACAATCGCCACCCGTTTCGCGCCCGGAATATCGACAATACCCCTGATTTCCGAATGCCCGCGGATTGCGCTTTGTTTGGACGTGCGTCTGCGCGCGGCCGTCCGATTTCGCGTGATCTCTCCTCCCGCGAGATCCCGCGCGCGGTGTAACGAGATCGTGATTTTTCGATCGGGCCGTTCAGCGCCGGCGGTGCCGGTGCGTCGCTCGATATTATTGTCATTTTGAATTTGACCTTTGATTGTAAAACATTCGGTGTTCCGCGTCTTTGGGCTGGAATGCACGATCGAAGTTTGTTTCTCTCGGTGATTCAAATGGTTGGCGATGTTTTTGACGAACTTTCGCTTTACTGTAAAGTAGCCGATGATCATACGATCATTTCATTGCAAGGCCGTGAGTACGGTTTGAGATTCCAAAATTTAACATAAAAATGAAATGATCGTTCCGAAATCAGTCTCGAACCAACTCTCAAAACAATGAATTGACTGTCGAGACAACCGCATCTCAAAACAAGCACAGTAACGAATACGAAAATAAATAGCGAATCAAACGATCGAATAAGTCTTAAACCAAGTCTTAGATCAAGTCTCAAAACTAGTCCAGACATAAGTCTGAAAATAAGCTTCGAACTAAGTCTCCAAGTAAGTTCCAAAAGTCGTCCTAAACCAATAAGTTTCAAATCGAATCTTCACATAAGTTTCGAGTGTCCAAACTAGTCGCGAGATAAGTCTTTAACCTATTCAAAACTATTTAAAAGTCGATTGTAGGGACACTAGGGACTCGAATGATCCGAAATAGGGACCTAGTTGTTGCCTCGCCGTCGCACTTGTTAATCTAGGGGGGGGGGGGGGGAAACGCCCCCCATCCCGCCCAACCACCGTCCCTTAAAGCTCCACGTCCATATTGCCGACGAATACAGCCCGTGCCTGCTCCCCATGGTTCTTACACACCATCCCCCTTACGAGACCCGTATAACCCCGCCACGTTCGCTCCCCCCCCCCCCCCTTATTTTTTCAACCGATTTATCCGTCGCGATACGTGACCGCTCGGCTTCTCCCCCCGGCAAATGTCGTTGACGGCTTTTAAGGCTTCCCAGGGGGTCCCCAGAGAGCCGGCCAGACTAACACTCGATTGCCCCGAGAGAAGGAGGTAATTGAAGATAAGGATTTGATGAATTTCGCCCTTCGCTCGAGAAGATGTGGGAAGGGGGGAGGGGCGAAAAAAAGTCAACAGTACACGAGATCGTTGAGTGAATCTTTAGGTCCGCGGGGGTCGCCTTCGATACGACATTCGACCGCAGACGATTGTGGCTTGACCAAGCAGTCGATATTCGCCGGGTGGGGGGGGGGGGATAACGGCGAAAACGGATCGTAAATTTCTATTTCACGAAGCGCGCGTGTACCCCGGTTTTTCACGTCCTGCGCGAGACGGTAGCCTATGGGTCGCGACTTTAATCTTGATTTTCGGCGATCGCGCCGGGGACACCAGTTTTGACATTGCCTTTGCGGATTTGGAGCCGTTATACTTTGCAGTTGGCGATGGAGGATTATGGGGCTGTAGGGGAGTGAATTTGAGTTTGGGAGTGCAGCTTTCGTTTGGTCTGCACGTGCGGGGTGCGGCGTTTTTTCTTTGTTTTCTTTCGATGTGGCGATGAAAAATCCCAGAGTGTTTATCATCACTGTTTTTAAAGTCGCTTTGAACCTCAAAGTCGAAATATTAATTGTCATGGTATTTGTGACAAGTTCTCGAGCGCTTTATTTACAGTGTATTCATAAATTGTAATTGGATCGAAACTTATCATAAGCTATACTCTAGTGAATCCTCGCGAATTGTTTACAGATGACTGAATCACGAGAAGTGACATTCGTGAATTCAAACTAGAAAAAAAATCACAGGCGAGTTTTTACCCGAGTTTTTAAGATGATTGAATGATTGATTGAGTTTGTATCAGGAGGTGATTCACTCGTCCGGAGGTATACTTATACGAGCAGAATCGGTCGAGAAGCAATTTTTTTGCCGTACTTTTACAAACAGACTAATAAAAAGCCATGATTTAAATACCATCTTTATGCATGTGATCACCAAATAAACGATCCATCGACTCATCATTCCCACATACATATCAAAAAATGAACGTTCCATAGATACACCCCGAAAAAAGATGCAATCCCATTACCTGCAACGAATTAATCAACTCCGAAACTTCCCAGCTTTAAAGCTCGATCTGCACTGAACATCCCTCGACAAACTGCACAAAGTAAGCCCGCGGCTTTCGGCTTTTTCACTCTCTCTCTCTCTCTCTCTCTCTCTCTTCCTCTATCCAAAAACAGCGTCGCTCGACGATAAACCAAGTCGCTCGTGCGCATAAAGAGACACGCGCAAGTGGCTACGCTGTCGCGCAAAAGACGAGCACACACGCGCGTAGAGTACTCCCAACACGGGACGAGATCCTCCTTCAAGTCCTAATTACACCTAATGCGATTAATCGTAATTATTCAGGCAGACTCGCGAGCGGAGCTCTGCTGTGTGTCGTAGGGAAGCCAGCGAGGATCGCCGGAGAGAGAAAGAGCTGTTGGTGCGTCTGCGCTTTTGCGACTCTGATTGTACAGACGTCGGGTGTACGTACACGGAGAGAAATATTGGGCTGTATGAGCTCGCCTATCTATGGAGCTCTACGAGCCCAAGCCTTTGGACTCTCTCATGACAATCTCGAGGCTCGTA